>ML098086.1:5724-43566 GCA_003697995.1 Taxidea taxus jeffersonii | reverse complement strand
ATACATATACATATATATGTATATATATAGTAATCATGTATTATGTATTTTATATATTATATATACATACATATATGCGTTATATATACATATACATATATATGTATATATATAGTAATCATGTATTATGTATTTTATATATTATACTTTCATTGGTATGTTGAGAGCTAATTTTGTTCTTTGACATTAATTTTAATCCTACGGGGGTGGGGTGGTGGTGGAAATAGTTCACAAAGATTTCTTGGGCAGACAAAAATGTTGATAGTCAGACATAATAGGATTTGCAGGTATTTTAAATCAAAATGAGTTCTTTAATCCTCTATCTAGTGCAGGTAGAATTAATTCATTACTAACCTCACAACAAACTTCAAGGAAACTAGGTGTGCTGTAACTGTTAAATTGTGATGGAAATTAGGAAATGTTGAAATGGTCTCATCAAGAGACTGTGCATAATGTCATTTAGTGCATTAGCAGAGTCCTCCAAATCTTGCTCAAAAGTGTCTTTTTCTATCTTCATTTCACCATTGCGTGGCTCATTTCAAACAGCCAGCATGCCTGAAGTAGTTTATTAACTGTGGCTGAAGAAGCTATTCAGCACAGCTCAATAACTAGCAATTTGACCTCAAGGCCATCTTGAGGATTTGACTCCTGGTGGTTTATTCTTCTGAACAGAAAATAAATAAATAAATAGTGTGTGCTATAAAGAAGTGTTTCTTGAGTGTGGGTTGTTCCTTGACGAGTCAACCCATAATATTAATTCAATTGTTGGCTAACAATGATTGTTTTGTGCATATCTATGTATGGATTGCTAAGGTAGCAACAAACTCCTTTAAACAGTAGCAGTTTGGATACTTAATGTTCTATCTTCATTGTTAATTCTTCCCTCTTTCCTTAAAGTTTCCTAAGGTGAAAATGGTCAAGTAATTTGGGTTCTAGTCCCTGCTGTATAGTTGGCTCGATATACCCGAGTAAACAACAAAACAATGCTGATTCTTAACAGAAATGTTAATCCAATTGGTTGTAATAAGGACTGCCTCATTCTCTCTTATTCTCCTTCTCCCCCTGACACACACACACACACACACACACACACAAATGTACACATCCCTCTTTTTTCCCCATTTTCCCTCTCTCCACAAGCAATCAGGTTAAATTTTATTTTTGATGTTTCTGGTAGTTGTCTTCCTAGTTCCAAATAATGTGTTTATATGACCGTAGTTTGATTAATCAACTTTGACAGTGTCTGATGACTTTCTTCTTAAGAAGAATAGGAGTGTAACTCATCCTATCCCTCTTATGCTCTTTTTTTAATTTTTTAACTTGCTTTTTTATTATTAAATCATCTATTAGTTGATTTAATATTTCTTGATACATCAAAATTCAATATTTATGTTATTAACCTATTATGTAAAAAGAAACTTCTATCCTTACTTGTTTCTCAAATCTTCCTTAGTCTTTTACCCTACCCAATTTGTTCTTCTATACCACTTTAATATTTTTAATGTTGATAAAACTGTATTCATGAAGATATAAATTTTCTGTTCAGTGTCTAAGCAATGAAAACATAATACTCAATATATTATGATTTTTTTTTTAAATTTGATTTTCTGCCTTAAATTTTTGACTATGGAGAGACTTCCCATTCTTTGTACATTGCCTCTATGGAGACTGGGGAGAGCCAGGTCTATAAACTTTGGTTCTCTAATTCTGTGGCAGCTCCTACAGCAGCAAGCTCATAATCTGGTACTTCAGCTAGACACAACTCAAACTCCTTAGCACAAGGTGATTCATACTATACTCAGAAACTTCTTTCTCCTAGACAGTTGTGTTAGCAGATAGAGTAGGGTGAAGCCAGAGCCTGCTATAACCAGGAAGGAAGCTCATTCTTCTATTTACATCCTCTTCTACCAGCAATGTGTCCAATAGACACATTTTACCAGTGAGGAACTGAGAAGTTGCCTAGACCTGGCCTTTTTTAGCACAAAGCTTGATAAAAGTTCTTTATTCAACATATAATTATTAATAAGCCAAGCACACGAGTTTGCCCAGTCCTATTTCCACCCATTCATATATTCTCTACTTTATGAAAAGATTACACATATATATAAATCATAATATCTGTTTCATTGTATAATTGAATCTTTTGAGTTTTTAACATACTTCCAGTTTTAATGCCTTCTTTTTTTTAATGTTTTTTATTTATTTAATTTCTTTTCAGTATAACAGAATTCATTGTTTATGCACCACACCCAGTGCTCCATGCAATACATGCCCTCCATAAAACCCACCACCTGGCTCCCCCAACCTCCCACCCCCCCACCCCTTCAAAACCCTCACAATGTTTTTCAGAGTCCATAGTCTCTCATGGTTCAACTCCCCTTCCAATTATTAATTCCCTTAAATATGATCCTTGAACAATATGCGTTTCAACTCTGTGGGCCCACTTATATTCAGATCATTTTCAGTAAAATATAGTACTGAAAATTTATTTTCTCTTCCTTGTGATTTTTAATATTTTCTTTTCTATAGCTTAATATACTATAAATATACAGTATATGATATATAGAACATGTAAAAATTGTGTTATATGGTTGTTTATGTTATCAGTAAGGCTTCCAGTGAACAGTAGGCTATTAGTAGTCAGGTTTTGGGGGATTCAAAAGTTATATGTGGATTTTGTCCTTAGCCCCCACAATGCTTAAGGGTCCTTAAGGGTCATATATTCCTTTATATGATAAAAAACATTCTACCTGTATTTCCTTCAATTTTTGATGGCCAGTATATAACCTGATACTATGTGCTCATGATGTTAATGAAATAACCACACTTAAGTATTTCACACATATTAATTCATTTAATTATCATAAAACTCTATGAGGTTGGTCCAATTATTGCTCATTTTACAAATGAAGAAACTGACACAGAAATGAAATGACTTGGCAAAGATCATGGAATTAATTGTGTAGCAGACAGTGGAAAACTAAAGCCTCTCAATCACTCCAATATTCTGTCTCTCATATTCATATAGTTATGAAGTTTGTTATGGAGAATTGGCTTCATTATTTATGACAGTCTTCTCCCACTTTTCTATTTTCTTATTTCACCTTAGACAGAAAAATAAATGGAATTTAATTGTTAATTTTTGAACAATGGAAAGTGCCTTTACTTTTTATTTGATAACTTTCTAGTTTGCATATTCTAGGTAGAATCAGTTTTCCTCTGAAAAGTGAAATCTTTGCTCCATTTTTCTCTAAGATCTAATATGACTGATGAAGTCTGAGGATCATCTTATTTTCATACCTTTATAAGATAAGCTGATTTTCTTCCCTCTCAAGGTTTTTGTAGCTTCTGTTTTCTCTGATATTCTAAAATTTCACAAGCCACATGTCCAAATGGAAGTGTTTTCATTTGTCATGTTGAGCCCTTAACTCTGAAAACATGTTAACTTCATAATTTTTCATAATATTTCATTATTTTTCCTTCATTGTTTCTGCTTAATTTTTGCCTTTTAAACTTTTATTCAGTTCTTTCGAGAATTGCATTTTTTTTTTATTTTTGGAGTTGTTTCTTGTCCTTGAATCTTTCATTATGTATAAATCTAGATTTATTAATTATAATTAATATCTTAAAGGTTTTGCTTCCTTTGGCTTAAGTTCTCTTTCTTCAACCTGATTCTTTATACTATTAATTTTCCTTAGGTGCCCGGTAGTTCTTACGCAGATGGTGAATTTAGGATTAGAATTACGATGGGTATGTAGCTTATGTGGCATTGTGTTTCCACCACAGGCCTTTCCTCAGTTGTAAGATCTACTTGGGTGGACTGAGTATGTGGGAAGGTCTTCCTGACTTAGCAAGACTCACTTTTAGGTTTAATGAGAAATAGATGAACATTCTGTGGTCCATACTAGTACAGGAAAAAAAAAAAGAACTTCACTTTTGGAATCTAATAGCCATACTAGGTACCTTACTCATTCTCAGACTTACTGCTTTTTTAGACTATAAAGTAGAAATATCCTTGTAGACAAGGAAGGATGGAGAGCAACATAATGGCTTGCCATGTTGTAATATGGGAGGGGCAAATATGTAGGAGATTCTCGGTGTTATGAATGGCATCTTTTAATTAACTTAACCTGACTGTTTCTCACAGCCAATTACTGTTGTCAGTATTCACTAAGCTGAGAGACTTTCTGCCATTCTGCATGCTAATGAGTATGTTCTGGTCTATGTCTTCCTCCATTCTTGCTCATCCCTTAAAAGAATTAATGATATAATAATGAAAGATGAATTGTTGTCCTGCCATTCTTAGAACTGTAAGAGGTTTCTCATTTAAATGAGATTTAGGGAGCTAAAACATATGTGTTAAGTTTGCAGTATTGAACTGGAAACTCTAAATAAGTTCTAATTGTTGATGACTATTTGCCTGGGGCAATTTGAAATTCGTGTTAAGGTGACAATTTTAGTGGTATTAGGCATCAAAATTACTTAAAAGCACAAGCTTCTCTTGGTTTTACTTAATTCTTATCTCCTCTTCCCACTCTTTATATTTTTTTCCTTCCTCTTAATGGTACAATTTCTATTAAAAAAGTCTAATTTCACACCCTCCAATATCTCCTCTCTCATTCTTACTTGAGAGATCTTTAAGACTTTATCCCGACGCTCCAGTGAGACTATTGTTTCTAAGGACATAAAGACCTCCATATACTAAATCCAGTGGTTATTCATACCACTTGTATTACTGAACTTACCACCAAATTTGGCCCCACTGATAACTCAGTCCTTCTCAGAAATCCTTTTTCTACTTCTCTTGAGATAACCTCCTAACTCTAAGGTGATATTTTTCTAGTTATCTAAAATAAGGAACTGATTCTCCACCTTTTTTAAAAATTTCACTGCAGACATTTTTTCAGCTTTACTTATTCATTCTTTCCTCTTCTCCTTCAGCCCACACATCTAAACAAATTTATAAGAAAACCTGGGTCTTATAAATGCTACTCCTTTGGTAGCATCAGATAACAGATTTAATCCACACAAGTTTCCTGACTGTGCACATAAATCCTCAGTCTGACGCCACCCTGAACCATAATAAAAACTTCAGGCCAGTCCCCCTTCTTTGCCCTCTCAAGCCATTTTGAATCAGTTTGGGAGGAGTTTCCTTGCTTTCTCCATAAAGCCTCTTAAGAGTAATAAGCATTTTTATATCCTCTTGGTACATGTGTGGCATCATCAGTTTCCACATATAAGCTAAATTTCTCAATGCTTTAACCTCTTAATAAGGCTCAATGAAAGGAAATCTTCTTTACTTTAATCCCAAATATATGATCTACATCAATTCCCAATTGTATTATCTATTCCCAAATGTACTATCTACATCAGTCCCTCCCATCAACTTCCAACATGTATATCAATTAATTTACTGGATGTCTTTCCTTAGATGTCTAATAGACATCTCAACCCCAGTATTGAATACTGAGCTCCTAATCTCCCCCAGACCTTTTCCTCCCACAGTTTTTCTGTTTAGTTACTTGGTTCAAAATCTTGGAGTTATCCTTGACTTCTTTCCTTCACAAATATATTTGTAAACCTTATCTGCTACACAGTTTAATGTTTACAAAACCTTACCATCTTATATTGCTATTACTATGAAGACTATCATGTAAGCTGATATCATTTTTGAACTAGGATTAGTTCAATTAGTGAACTGACATTTCTTTTCTAGCCCTTTTCTAGCCCTTACCCCACACTCTTCAGACTCTTCCAAACATAGCAGCCAAGGTGGCCTTATTAAAAATGTAAATTAGACCATGTCACTTCTCTGCCTAGTTCCACCCAGGCTTCCTAGTTTATTAAGAGTAAGAAATAAATTCCTTTAAGTTGAATGCAGAAATCAATATAATTTGCCACCCTGATTCTCTGACTTTATCTCCTGTTACCTTCTCACTAATTTGCTCTACACTAGCCACAGTGGCTACTTCTCCACTTCTTAAATACAACAGATATATTTCCCTCATATGCTTTTGCATTTACTATTCCCTGTGTCTGGGATGAAATTTTTCTATGTAATTCATTGCTCACTCCCTCATGTGCTTTAGGTCATTACTCAACTCTCACTCCCTGCAAAGTCTTTTTCTTCAAAAAAATTTTTGTCCTCTTTACTTTTCTGTACTACACTTACAAAATCAACAACTGATATATTGTTTTACATTTTGTTTAAATTTTGTTTTGCAATTTATTTTCTACCACTAAAATGTTTCATGAAAACATGGGTTTTTCTTTTTTGTTCATTGCTAGAACAGTGCTAAATAATTATTTATTATTTAAATAAATTATTTATTATTTAAATAAATAATTATTTATTATTTAGCACTGTTCTAGCAATCATTATTATTATTGAGTGCTAAATAATTATTTGTTGAAAATTAATTTAAAATAATTAGTTTGATAAATAATAACTTAAAATTAATAAATTAAATTAAATAATTAAGATAATTAAAATGATTAGTTTTATATAATATAGCATTGGTGAATGACTCTACTTCTACTTGAGCTTAATGTTCACTTTATAATTCAATCAGTAATAATGTATATCCCTTAACTTGCTATGTCCATTTCTATAATGGGTACAATAATAAGTCATGTTACCAGGCTTGATGATAAAAAGTAATCTTCATGACTTTTCTAACCCATGGTGAGGTATATAGGTTATTATGTTTTAATCAAGTTCTAGAATAGCTAAGTATGTAAAATATTTGTGTGTGTGTGTCTTTTAATTTTGCCACCTTTTAAAAATGTTTCCTTAAGAGCAATGATTAATAAGTGAACAATAGTTATTATTCTATCACCCATCATGAATAACTCAATCTCACTCCGTGTCTCCTGTGTACCGAGTAACGGATTAACTTGAGCTGCTTATGATCAAGCTCTGAGACTGAGAAAGAAAACTTCACCATATGGATTGCAGATGATATATAGAGGGTGGAATGAGTTAGAACCAAGACTTAAGTGTGCAATTAAAGTCCATTTAGCAAAATAGAGATGACACCAAAAAAAGTGGTCAAAAGTAGAAATTAGACTGAATATAGATAGAAGGATCATTAAAGCCAGGTAGACAAAACACAGCACCCTTAGTGAGTCAGGGGAGTTGATGAACCAGTATAATTGCCTGGAATAAACCTTGTTACCTGTGGTTGAATTTTTATATGTGCTGTGGGGTAGAACAAATAGATATTCTGACCTCAAAGAGATTATACAATCTAATGATGAAAGACAGAGATCAGAGTACATGAAATATCAACAATATATAACAAAAGCATTTCTTAAAAATTGAACTACACAAAATCTTAAGTCTTAATAGTTGCAATAGCAAGTGAAAGCACATAATGAATAAAATTTTCAAAATTTAAATGAATATAAGAAACAACTAGGTTCCCTTAAAACATTTTAAGTATGTAGTGCATATGAGTTTTTTAGACCACCTTTGTTCAGTATTATGTCTGTTTTTAAATGAAATAAAAGTCACAGAAAAGAGTTACCTTTAACTCTTTCTCTATACTATAAAGCTATCTATAAAAATAGCTAATCATTAGCAAGAATTCTTTCTACCAGGGGATATTATTACAAGGAGATTGCTTAAGTCTGAATGGTCTATTCAGATTTTATGGTACTAAGATTCTTATATTGAAATTGTATCATATGCAAAATAAATTATTTGTCTTAATTAGAAAAATCAGGTTTGATACTAATGTATTATGTAGTTTAAAAAAATGCAATTTGGAAAGAGACAATTTACATTTTAATGTGCCAGGCTGCTTCTATCCAAGGTGGCCAAACCTTCTCTTTTGAGAAAACCAGGTTAAGTGTATTAATAGTTGGACTGTTAAGCCCATCACTTAATATTGTTCACTAACATTTATTGATTCTTGGAAGAGACTTGCTAGTAAAGCTTCATTCCTGTACTGCTAAGATTAGGTTTATCCTGCATTAATGCTTTAGTTTGATCATTTGAATTTCTCTCAAGTTGAAGTTTTACATTTTAATTTATTCTTGGGTCTATGACAGTGCAACTACAACTTTAAGACTCTGCTCATTGAAATGATTTAGCCTTGATTTTAATAAACCTAAGCAAATTGGCAGCTTTAAATAACACACAAAAAGCAGTATTTTTTAAGCTTTTTGTACATAACTACATATGATTATCAATGTTATGAACAATGAGATGTGATTGTTCATGGAGGAAGAAAATTTCCTTTTATAAATTACAATGCATCTATTCTGTCCAAGTAAGAAACTTCACAATAGTTTTAAATGTCTTTCTTTTTTTTAATAGCCAGTGGGTGGGGGGAGACTATAAAATGAGTCAATCAAATTAAAAGATGACTAAATTTTTCTTCTTTTAATATTGTCTCTGGGTTTACCCATGAAAAAGAAAATTACCCAAAAGTTGTAAACCTGAGTATCAGAAGTTAAAGATGTATATAATTATTCAAAATTATCTTCTTTCATAAACTTTCTTTGTATTTCTATAGTTTATTTTAATAAGCATGATGGTCTAATTTCATGTCAAGTGGCCACTTCAATTGTCCCTAAAATGTTTTTTGAGGGCTATGGAATATGAGTCATGATAACCTGTAAAACTCACTTTTTTAAGTAGTCATTGAGTTGATATATCAATTCTTTGTTATTTTAGCATCCTTCATATATTTCCCATCTCCACTTCCTATTTTTCTCACATTTCTATAGATATAGTTTTAGGAACCTATTTAATTTCTTCAATATCATTCCAGTGATGCAAAGATAGCTAAAAAATAATAAATCTTCTCACATAGATAACCATATAAAAAGGTCAAAAAAGAAAAGATGCATGACCATCTCAGCATACACTGCAAAGGCATATGAAAAAATTTAAAACTATATGATTTTTAACTCTTGGTAAAATAGCAGTAGTTGACTCTTTAATACAATTGAAGAATATATATATATATACATATATATATGTATATATATATTAATACTGATTTAGAAGTGCTGGCCATTGAAAGAGAAAAAGAAGATTAAAAAAACCTTTCATTGGATCAAGCAAATTTTATTGGAGAAAGTGTGGGTATTGAATGGGTAACAAATGAGGTTGATGCGGGAGGCACATGTCATATTAGGTAGAAAGGCATTGGCCACTGCTTGCAATGGGCAATTAATTATTCTAAGTGTATTGAAAGGAAATAGAGAAACTTTAGGAGTCTCAGAGGACATCTCATGAACAATTCTGATGATTAGTTATCAAGAAGTTTTTCCTAATAGTTTTTCTCTTCTGTCCTAATTTTCACACAAGAAACTGCTGCATACTATTTCCTCATCCCATGTTGCTATTTTCTTTAATGGAGATGTTCTGTGGCTAGCTTCTAACTCTCCTGTTTTTGCACTTGTCACAGCAATCCTCTCTCTGGCTGTGGTCCCATAGCCTTAGGATGTCCAAGCTGCCTCAAAACCAGTGGTAGAATTAGCAAAGATGTAGTCTTTCTCTTTGATTCCATGGTGTATTTTTGTTCTCTGGTTCTACGGGTAGTAATCTTTATGCTGAATCTCACAAGCCTCAAAACAAATAGGATCCTACCTGTACGTACCCCTTTCTCCCATGAGCCAGCACAGTATCTTTCATTCTTTATTTCTTTGGCTATTTTAATTTGCCCCTTGTGCTTGATTTCCTACTTTTTAAACTAAGCAAAGCAAACAAACACAACTAAAACCTTTCCAGCATACTCACTAATACAAATGCATATCTGTGTGTGGGACTAGGCTCCACCAGGCCAACAACTACTTGGGTCCAGTTGAGACAATATCTTACAAAGTCATTTATTTAAAAAAAAAGTATCTATTAAAACTACAGATTATAAAAGGTCTATGTATTTGGAAATTGTGACACATGCAAAAGTATAAGAAAAATATTAAAGACTCATAGTCTACTATTCAAAGTGAATGGCTATGAACATTTTGTAAGTATTGGTGTATGTATAATTACATTTGGTAATTATGTGTTTGTACCATTTGAGAAGTTGATTTTGCCCCTTATTTATTTTAATCATTTTTCCACATCTTAAATATTTTTTATTTTATTTTATAATCAGTATCTTGGTTTGGTGTCATATTTTAAGTCTATATTCTGTTTCCTACAGGTACAAGTTTGGTTTTCTTTTACTTTCTATTGAGGTTTTGCTTAAATAAAGAGAATTATAATTGATATAATCAATGTTAATATTATTTCAAATGAAATTTCTATAATAGTTATTTTTGATACTTGGATAAAGTTTTATTATCTTGTTAAAGTATTTACATCTATGTTTTATTGGATTCATTGTATATTACTGGTTCTTTTATTATAAAAAAAAGTTCCATTCTAGGATTTTTAGGATTTAAATAATCCCTCAGCTATTTGGAATGTGTCACTGACTACTTGTTTTTCTAAACAAAATGTAGATGGCATATTTTATGAGATGTTTATCTAAGAACAGCTTTTAAAATTTATTTTAAATTGGTTTTGCCTTTCTGCATAAAAATCAGATTGGCAGTATCTAGAAATCTTGTTTTACAATCTTTATTATCTTTTGGCACTCTTACTTTCAAGAGTTTGAAGACAGCCAGCTACTTTCCCTTTTCATAGGTACTAATTTTTTTTTTCCCTAGAAGTGTATAGAGAGTATTTTTTAAGTCCTTTAAACATGAAACACTTTCACAAAGGCATGCCTGAGTTCTTTGAACTAATGTTGACCCCTTTGAATTTTTCTTATACATAAATTCAATTCTTTAATACAGAAGTTTTTTTTAATTATTAATTTAAAAATCATTGATCTACCATTTTATAACCTGTCAGTTTTGTTCCCTCCCTCTGGGTTGGATCATCTTAATCAGTATTCTACTTTTTTCCTCTTTGGCTTCTGAGATAATTCCGTAAGACTGTTATTTATTTTATTAATCTTATCTTCCTTAATGTCCAATCTGATGATCTCATATCCTTTGTGGTTTTTATTTAAGCAGTCATAGAATCATAGTGTCTTTTCTGTTTCTTAATCAGAAAGTCATTAGTCTTGCATAAATTTTACTGAGTTGTTTTGAGAACTTAAATAAGATATTTCTAAATGTTCTTTCTTATAATAGCATTGTTTACAATTGTCTTTCAGACTGGTTTCCTTTCTTTTAAAATACAGAGTTTTCATACAGCTCATGAATTATTTTTTCTTGTTATTTACTTTATTTTGATCTTCTGGTATTCACATTTGAAATGAATTCTGTTTATATCTTTCAGATCCAGACAAATGAAAAGGAAGAATATTCAATTTTCTATGATTGACTGTTCTATTTCATATATTCTGCTTGAAGATAAAGGTAAGATGGCTAAAGCTCAATTTAATTTGGCTAGAAAGTGTCTTCTCTCCTGGATTTTTCCTCATTGTGTTTGGCATGGCTTTCTTACTTTGGGAGGTGACTGTTTCCACTGTGCATGTAAACATGGTAGTCATTCTTAAAAAACAGATTTAGCAGTGTGTTTACTTTTTGACTGTTATAGTTGTGTCTGAAAATTATTTAACCAGGAACAATTGCCAGCTTAGATGATCTTAAGAGTGTAGCTGCTTGTATCTGACTCTCTTACTGGAGTTGCTAATGAATCTATTTGTTTATTTTGGTTTGTTCCTTTTGATTTGATGTACAAATGATGTACAAATGTCCCATGCCTCTAAGTGAAGGGATGTTAGTGTGGCTTTGCTAAGTTCCCTGTATTTATTCCTCAACATTTCTATTCCTTCCCAGAAAGGGGCATCACTCTATGTCCAAGATACTCTAAATCTGATGTTATTCATTCTATATCTAGGAGAAAAAAATTACTTGAATATACAAAATTGTTCTGTTCATACTTTCTCAGTTTTAAAAATTCATATCATACACAGTCAACATTGAAATAGGAATCAAAGAGGTTGTTTGTTTATTTATTTGTTTATTGCTACTTCTCCTAGAAGGTATGATTTTTATTTAAAGACAAAAGAATCTTTCAAAACTCCACTTCATTTCCCTTGGTCCCTACATAGTTTTGTCATGTTGATAAACAAATATAAAGTTTATTTATTAAAACATAGTTAGATTATGTTCTTCAAAGAAAAAATATTAAGTGCTTACTATTTGTGGCATTTTCTGGTTAATAATACGTGTTTTTCTGTGGGGGTATGGGAGTAATAGTGAGCCTTGCAGTAATGTGTAGCCAGGTCTGGTCTTGTCAGAGTATAAGCCCTTAATTAGAGACATAAGAGACACACAGAGACAGCTACCTAAGGCAGAAAATCTAAAATGTCCAAGTAATAAAGACAGTAAGAACCGAAGGTGCTCAAAGGAGGGAGTTTATTAGATTGGCTTATTCAGAGAAGGCACTGACATTTTTTTTTTTAAGATTTTATTTATTTATTTGACAGAGAGATCACAAGTGGGCAGAGAGGCAGGCAGAGAGAGGGGGAAGCAGGCTCCCCGCTGAGCAGAGAGCCAGATGTGGGACTCCTTCCCAGGACCCTGAGATCATGACCTGAGCCGAAGGCAGCGGCTTAACCCACTGAGCCACCCAGGTGCCCCAAGGCACTGGAATTTTAACTGGATCTTGAAGGAGAGGTTTGGTTTCAGTAAATGTGAGTAGCAGTTATTCTAGTAAGGGGAAAGGAATGGAATTAAGGACTGAGAGGCATGTTAGAGAGAATGTTTTGCTTATTAATAAGATTGTTCATCATGATGTCTACTAGAACTCTTGCATATCTGCACCTAAAACTTTAGTTAGTTATTATTTTTAAGGCAATTTGTATTTTTGAATAACTATATTGAGTCATTCTTCTATAGTGAGTTTAGGATATATGATATATTGTATATTGAATATTGTATATAATATATTGTATATATGTATATTGAATAACTATATTGAGTCATTCTCCTATAGTGAATTTAGGATGAAATCATGCAATTTGAGCAGCTTGACTTGAAAGTTTTGAAGGTATCATCTTACATTGTTTTTATTGAAAGTGTTTCTCTTCTCCAACTCTTTTAGGAAAGAATTTGATCAAATAGGAAAGAGTAGCTTGGCCTTAGTGAACTTTTGTTACCAAAGTTTCACCTAAATTTTTGCTCTGTACAAAATTGAATGGCAACATAATATATGAATCTGAATAACATTAATTTAACAGAATTATTTTTCTTTTTTGTACTGATAGTTTTTTTCCGCAGCATTGAACTAGTGTATTGAAAAAGAAAACATCTTATTACATCAAAGTCCAATGATGTGTAAATATATTGGGCAGTATCAGCTACTAACTCTACTTTCTTAATATTTGATTTTCTCCATTACCACCAAAGTTGATTTTTCCTGTTTAGAATAAAATCAAAGAAAAACATTTTATTCAAAAGGATTATACTAGGCAGTCTCTGTTTTTGTCTCTTTCTGGATAATCAGGACATTTTGGTATCTTGTAAAGATCCAGGGGAAAATTTAGAATCAATGAGTTTTATTGAGTATCAGAATATTTTCTGTAGTGGATTGAAAGTTATATAACCTTATTATGCATATTCAAGAATACTGTGTCATAATAACACAATATATACCCTGGATGGAAAAATCCTGAGAAAGCTTAACTTTTCTCTCCTCACAAACTGTGTTTTCATACATGTTTATGATAATTTTTAGTCTGAAACAAAATCATTTACTCAAAAAGATCTGTGATTTGTCTTACATGCTTAAACTTTATTAAATCCTAAGAAAGTGTAACATTAAAGGTATTGAATTTAAAGTTAGATAAATGCATATTGAAATATGGGCTTAAATGGTGACAAATTATATACTCCTGAGTAAATAATTTTATTTACTTGACTTGTTTGAGAAAATGTTTATGATAGAAACAAATACATTTAGATGAATATAGTATGAAAATCAAGGAAAATTTTATAAAACTACTACTGATTAGGAGTTTATGTTTATTGAGAATCCATGTTAGGCAGTATGAAAATATTTTCATTAATTACATCAAATTTAATTCAACCCTCTGAAGTAGATTCTATATATATTTTCACTTTACAGTGAAGACAATGAAAGTTAGATATTTATTCAATTTGCTTTAAGATCACATAACTAAGATAAGGCAGATTTTAGCTTAAAATCAAGAATATGTATATGTATAATATATGTATAATTTTGTGTATAGGCTCTGCACCATATATATAGTGTTTGTGTGTGTGTATAGATAGTCTCTCTCTATATGTGTATATATATGATTCATTAATACAATATGTTCATATGACTTTCTGTTATGATAATAGTGAATTTTAGTGTACTTAACCAAATTTTCATTTCTTCTTCCCCTCTCTTCTTTATATAGTACTATCACTATTTTTAGTTTAATTAGTAATGGGTATTTACATCCTTTCAATTTCATTTTGTTCTCTGCAGAGTAAGTTAGTATATTATGATTGCATTTCTTTTATTGAATATTGTATCATTTTCTTCATTTTGCATTACATATTTTGAAATTCACATATTCTTAATGCCTATACAAGATCTTTTTTTTTTTTTTTAATGTGCTTATACAAGGTATTTTATTGAGTTTCCTGCTTTTTTCCTGAGAGACCTCAATTCTACGACTGGCAGTCCTCCTACTGCTAACTGGTTTGCTCCCCAAATCTACTACAGAGCTGCCATGTTACTATTACTGTGTTAAATCTACTGCTTGTTGTTATTAGGCTTTCTTCTTTCTTAACATATGCACATGTCATTTATAGTGTGTTAAGAACTCCCATAATAGAGTATGTGGTAGAAAAATTTTATAACTTCCTATATTTCTTATGTATTTTTATGCCTTTATACTTAATTGATTAATTGGCTTACCTAGAATTCTAGGTGGAAAATTATTGTCCCTTAGAATTATGGAAGTTTTTATCTCCCTTATTCTAGCCTCCTGGGTTGCTGTTAAGAAGTGTAGTGCCATTCTGATTGTTAATCCTTTACATATTAACTACTTTTTTTCTGAAAACTTTTATCCATGGTGGTAAAAATTTTATGATGATGTGCCTAGTTGGGAGGGAGTAATTTTTATTAAATTTACTACTCTTTAAGGGCCTGTGGACTTTTGTGAAATGTTCCTGTATTAATCCCTTGATAATTTTCTCCTCTTTTATTTTCCTTTTGTTGTAATTTTTGAACCCCCACTAATAGGGAATTGAACTTCCTGGATTGAGATTAATATTTTAATTTTTTTTCTTTCTTTCTTTGTCTATGTTCATTTTCTTTTGGTTCTACTCTTAGGAAAACACTTTAAGTTTATCCTTAAAACTTTTTAAATGTAGGAGTTACACATAAGCATTTAAGAGCATTTTGTTCTCTTATTGTTCATTTTTTTCCAAAATACATTGTTATTTCATTTGTAAAAAGTCTTCCCTCTCAGTTGCTGTTGTTGTTGTTTTTAAGATTTTAATTTTTTTATTTGACAGAGAGAGAGACAGCAAGAGAGGGAATACAAGCAGGGGAAGTGAGAGAGGGAGAAGCAGGCTCTGTGCTCAGCAGGGAGTCCATTGTGAGGTGAGATCCCAGGACCATGGTATGACCCAAGCCGAAGGCAGACACTTAACTACTGAGCCATGCAGGTGCCCTATCTCTCTTAGATTATTAATGAGGATTTTTTTCTTGATTTAGTTATTCTGTTGGTACATTATTCCTTTTCTCTCTATGTTTCTGGTGGTTTGTGGGGATGTTGATTCTATAGGAAATATGCATTCATTTCACTCACCTCCTTTTATAACTGTCCAGGATCTGTACCTGCATCTCTTTGTATCAGCCTCCTCTGATTTCTGAGATAAACAGAATTCTGTGAATCAAATTGCCTTTTGTTTTCCTAATCAGTAGTTCACTCTGCATCCAAATTAGTCTATATTTCTCTAAACCAGAAAAGGGAAAGAACAATAATTTATTTAACTACTTACTCCAGAGCTAAGTGTTTTTCCCACAGAGCCCTGGAAAATTCTAAATTTAAGGCAAATAAATATATAAATGGGAGTGGACATTGAGTTAGTAATCATGGTAAGTGATTATGTGACTATCTACAGAAAGAAAACAAAAGAACTGGGCTGATCTGACAAGAACCTCTGTTATCAAGTCACTTGCAATGGTAGTATTTATTCATTGGGTATTTCCTGAAATCTCTAAATACTCTAAACCTCTAAATGCTCTAAACCTCTAAATACTCTAAAGACTGAGAGTTCTGCTTGAATGACAGTGTCCATCCTGACCTCAGAAGGAAAGAACCAGGGCAGAGACTGAGGAAAAGCCAAACTTAAAACAGAAAAGAGATCCTACAGAGAATAGGTATGTCCAGAACAGAGTTACAGTTAAGTGCAAATCAGCCCCCACAGTAAACAATACAAAATTTAGACTTGAAAGAATCTGCTCTTTCTGCTTGTTCACAGTTTGTAAACCTCAAAGTGAAGGCTGACAGTTAAAAGTGCCACATTATTCTAAGAGCCTAGGTCAACCATCCTATAGCCAGAAAGCATGAAGAGAGACCTCTTCTTACATACCAGCCAGGGATACCCAGTTGTATACACTAATTGTGATAGATATCCATTCATAATATAGGATGAGACTAACCAGAGAACTGCAGATAGCTGAAGAAAACTGAGAGCATTAAAAGAAGGTGAAAAAAAGAACAATAGCCATAGGTAACAATTGATTTAGAAAATGGAAGATAATTAAAAACATAATATTTATTGATAGCTTTAAGGATTTCCAAAGTACATTGGTCCATATCTTTTTTTTGTAAGTGAATAAGACATCTAAGAGATAGGATGATAAAGAAAAAAGATAGACCTGAAATTTTGAAACATAATTTCTTTTTTTTTAAATTTTATTTATTTTATTTGTCAGAGAGAGAGAGCTCAGGCAGACAGAGTGGCAGGCAGAGGCAGAGGGAGAAGCAGGCTCCCTGCTGAGCAAGGAGCCCGATACGGGACTCGATCCCGGGACGGTGGGATCATGACCTAAGCCGAAGGCAGCTGCTCAACGAACTGAGCCACCCAGGCGTCCCTGAAACATAATTTCTAATAACAAACATAACATATGTATAAATGCAAAAACACAAAGAATAGAGACAAAAACCAAAATGTTAATAGATTAAATAGGTTTAATTAAAAAAGGGAAAAAAAACCCGCAAAACTGTAATTCTGCATGTAAGGGCCTTAGAAGTCATCACTGCATCCTAATACAAGTAAAAAAAAACTGCAAAGATTGAAAAATCAATAATTCTTCTAGGATCCATAAGAGATGACACAGGGAAAATGCTGCCCCCCAAAGTAGAGATATAGCCATTCAAGTGCAGGGAGTCATAGCTGATAGAAATAGAGATTTGGCAGCAGAAACCACTGCAGGTACCAGTTCTGATGTAGGAAAAACTGAACTGTAATTGGTGAATTGAGGAAAGCCTGAATTTCCACATTTAGCCAGTCATAGGAAAGAGTCCACAATTTTGTGAGATTTACCTTTAGGAGCACATCTAGCTTCTCAAAGTAAATATTAGTAAACTTCCTTCATCACTAAAATTCCTTCTGGTGGGAAGAGGGGAAAAGGAACCATTTTGGAATATTCCAGAGTACCCTGTTCTTCTTAACAAAAGCTACCTCAGGTGAAACTAGTTAACTGGTAAGGGCATAACTGACCAGAAGAAAAGATATACCCAACTCCAGACCACTCTAGCCATCCTGTGTTACCAATGGCAGAAGGAAAACAAAACAAAACAAACTAAGGAACACATATAAAGTACATAGTCCAGAGGTATCAGCTCACTAAAAGACTGAGACCTAAAAATAGGGCTATAGAAAATTTTCCCTCCTCCAACACCTCACCAGCTCAGTACTAAAGGCCTATTTACTATGATTCCTTCTGTCTAGTTCGTTATATCCAGCTACCAATAAATAAAGACTTTCTTGGACAAACAAAAGACTGCTTATAGATCTGCCTAGAAAGAAATGCTGAAAGGTAGTCCTTAGAGAGGAAGAAATAATATAGGTTAAAAACTTGAATTTATTTAAGGAAAGATCATTGAAGAAGGAGTTAAGATTAAAAAAAAAATATTCTTTTTCTTATTCTTATTTGATCTAGCAGATAATAGTTTATTTGAAATGTTAATACTGTATTTGATTATGTATAAGATGTATATGCTTGTATAGCTTACATATAAGTGGAATGAATGACCACAATGAAGGAGGAAGGCATTAGGATTATTTTGTTATTTGTTATTATAGCTACTCACACCACTTGTGAAGCATTACAATGTTATTTAAAAATGGACTTGGAGGGGCGCTTGGGTGGCTCAGTGGGTTAAAGCCTCTGCCTTCGGCTCAGGTCATGATCTCAGGGTCCTGGGATGGAGCCCCATATTGGGCTCTCTGCTCAGTGGTGAGCCTGCTTCCTCATCTCTCTCTCTGCCTACCTCTCTGCCTACTTGTGATCTCTCTGTCAAATAAATAAATAAAATCTTAAAAAAATGGACTTGGATTAGTTGTAAATATATATTGCAAATTTCAGGGCAACCATTATAAAAAAAAGTTCAAAAAAGATGTATATCTGATATACTGAATTCCACATTTCAGTATATCAGTAGAGACAGTAGAATCATATAACATGCTCAATTAAAATTAAAAAAGCAAAAAAAAGGAAAACAAAAATGAAGAACAAGGGCAATAGACAGAAAATAACAACAAATGTGGTAAGTATTAATCCAAGTATATCAGTAATCACTTTAAATGTCAGTTAACTAAATTCAATAAAAAATAGTAATGGTCAGAGTGGATTTAAAAAAAAAAAAGAGACTCAACTATATGCTATCCACTAAAGAAACATATATATATTAAAAGTAAATGGATGAAGAAAATATATCATGAAACACTAAAGAAAGCAAGAGTAGCTATATATATTAATTTATGACAGATGGTGACTATACTTATCATGGGGAGCACTGAGTTATATAAAGAATTATTGAAAAAAATATTAAGTCATTATGTTGACACCTGACACTAATATAACACTATGCTAATTCAACTGCAATAAAAAAAAATTTTAAAAATGATAAAGAGGTCAACATTCCAAGAAGTTGTAGCGATTCCTAATGTATATGTATTTAAGAACAGTGGCAAACTGCATGAGGCAAAAACTGATAGAACGTCAAAGAGAAATAGATGAATCTACTATCATGTGCAGAGATTTTAACAATTCTCTATCAGATATGGACAGATTGAGCAGGCCTAAAATCAGTAAGGACATAATTGAACTCAAAAACACCATCAATTAACTGGATATAATTGGCATCTACAGACTACTTCATCTAACCCATTTTCAAGCTCAAGGTTACATTCACAAAGATAGACCACAATCTGGGCTGTAAACCATACCTTAATAAATTTAAAAGAATAGATCATACAACATCTACTTTCAGACCATAATAAAATAAACTTAGACATTAATAACAGAAAGATAACTGGAAGACCCCCAAATATATGGAAATTAAGCAACTCTTTGCTAAGTGAAACATGACTCAAGAAATCAGGAGAAATTAATATGTATTTTGAAATAAATAAAATGAAAATACAGTTTATCAAATAATAAGGGATGTAGCAGAAGCAATGTTTATAGGGAAATTTGTAGCATTGACTGTATGTATTAGAAAAGAAGAAAGATAATAAATAATCTAAGTTCCACCGTAGGAAATTAGAAAGGTAGAGCAAATTAAATCCAAAGTAAACAAGAAAGAAAGAATGCAGAAATCAATGAAATTGAAAACAGGGTATCAATAGAGAAAATCAATTAAACCAAATTTGATTCTTTGAAAAGACTAATAAAATTGATAAGACTCTAGCCAAGTAAACTAAGGAAAAAAAGACAGGGTACACAAGTTACTAACATTAGAAATGAAAGGCCCCATGGGCATAAAAATGATAAAATACTGTGAACAACAAAGGGCACAGGTGTACTACAGAGAATGCTCTGTATGATACCATAATGATGGATATAAGTCATTATAAATGTGTCCAAATCTACAGAATGTACAACAGCAAGGTAAACTATGAACTGTGGGTAATTATGATATTTCAAATGTAGATTCATCATTTGAATAAACATATCACACTAGTGGGAGTTGTTGATAATGTGGGAGGCTATGCATGTGTTGAGGTGGGAGTATGTGGGAAATCTCTGTACCTTCCTTGCAGTTTTCCCATGAACCAAAAATGCTTTAAAAAATAAAGTCTTAAAAAAATTGCCCACACTAAAAAAGTATAAGGAGATGGAAGAAATGAGAGGAATTGAGGAAAATTCCAATTTGCTTAACCTACACCAAATAGGATATCCAGAATTGAAATCAGATCATGAGGAGAAATAATAAATAAAGTAATAGAAGAAAATTAATATGATTGAAAATCCAATAAAAATCATGATATTGTAAAGGCCCACAGAGTGTTGAGCAGGATAAAAGGAAAAGTATTAGATATAAAGTTTTATGGCTTCAAATTAAAGAAAAAATTCTAAAAGTTTTGTATAAGTAAATGTAAGAGACAGAAAGGAAGAAGTTTTTATTGTAATTAATTCTCTAGTGAACATTAAGCCAATTCTTGCTCTTAGCACCTTCCAGTTCTCATCAAAACTTCCCTTATTTACTTCAGATTTCTTCTATACATGGTCTCTTATGGAACATCTGTTCTTGTTTATCGTTCAATATAACCCCATGTCATTTTCCTATTTGGGAAATTAGTATCTATGGTCACAGATTTCATCTGTTCCTATAACCAACATTGCTATTGATATACTTATTCTTTTTTTCATATGTTTATTCTCATTTTATTGTGCTCAGTCTACCATCTTGAAATAGAAAACTGTTCTGCTATTATTGTGAAAATATGACAAGTTAATTAGTTAATTTTCCATATCTTAATTTTCCTCATAGAAAAAGTCCTGGTGAGACTCAGAAGTCAGAGGAGTTTGGTAAAATCAGAGTTAGGTACAGGCCTTAGACTGTTATGAAAACAGGTACATGAAGATTGTTCCAAGAAAATAACTAAATGAAAAGGAAAAAAAAAAACATTAATAATAGGAGAAAGAAGACACTTTACACATGAAATAATAACAATATATTTTAGGAAAATGAACATTTAAGAGATCTAGAAAATTATCTTAAATAATAACTGCCTCATTTAAAAGATTTTAAAGGTAAATTTAAAAAGTAAGGTTGCTGGCACATTATATGAACTTAAAAACTAGTAGAGTACTTTATCAGTAGTCAGGGGTCTGCATTGAAACAGAATCAATAGGATATCTATACTATATTTTTATCTATAGCTCTACCTAAATCTCTGTAACTATGTACCATCTTTCTCTCTCAAATCATTTTTCATCTATTTTATCTATCATCTATCAAGAGAAATTTATTTTAAGGAAATGTTTCATAATTACAGGAGTTGGGAATTTTAAAATTTGTGAGGCAGACTGACAAATTAGAAACTCATTCAGGAGCTGATGCTGTGGTCTTGAGACAGAATTTCCTCCCTGAAAACTTTTGTTTTGTTCTTAAGACGATCATTCGGATTGGATGAGGCTCACCCCATGTAACTGCAGGTGATCTCCTATATTTAAGAGATACAGATGTGAACCACATCTATGAAATACCTTTACAGAAATACCTAGATTAGTGCTCCTTGATTAACAGAGAATCATAGCCAATTCAGGTTGACATATAAAACTCATCATTACACTTCCTCTGACAAGTTTTTTTTTTCTTTTCTTTTCTGTCATGCTTCCTAATTTAAGAAGAAACTGGTTTTAAGAGGATAAAATAAATTTGGTTATCCAGTACCTACACTGTGAAATATTAGCCCAAGCAATGACGATCACTAAGAATAGGATTTAGGATTGGACAAGGTCATAGAAAATTGAACATGCGTTTACTTTCCACCAGTAATTATTCTGATTGGGAGCATTCAGAATAATGAAGTAGAGCTAAGGCACCAGGGCATTTTCAAGTCACTCCTGGAGTTTCTCGCACTTTGTATAGAATAGACTCCTTTCTCACTCTCTTAAACTGATCTTTAAAAAAGTAATAGTCAATTTAAAAAAAATCGAAACCAAGTTCTCAGGAAACTTTAAGGTGACCCTTTCTAAAGTGAAAATGCCCTGAACTTTCCCACACAATATTGTACTGTTTCTAGAGAAATCACATGGGGATGCTCCTTGCTTATTCCATTATCAGTTTATCCACGTATAAATATTTGGAGTCAAAGCTACTGAACCTTATCAACCCAAAGATTTGGTGTATATAAATAAAACTGAAAGAGGGCATAGGTTGCAGCTTTAGCATTTTATTTTGTTTTCACACTGGTAAAAGGTCTTCAATGTAAATAGATATTCTATTAACACTGAAATTAAGCCACAACATTTTTATTCTATTTTTAAATAGTATATCAGACTTATTTGAATTAGATATTGCTTATAGGTATTTGTCATTGTATTTTAAGAACAGGTTTTTATTGAATAGGTTTTGATTTTAAACCCACTTAAGGATAATATATTAAAAAAGAGTCTCTTTTTAACTATAAATTAATCCTTATAATTTATTTTATATGAAAATCAAAAAATATATATTTAATAAAAATGGGAAACCAAATAAATTGATCCAGTAATTAATTTTTATTTATGATAAATTTATATCAATATGAGAACCAATTTTCAAATAAAATCATGAATGACATCAGGACTATTGATGTCTTAGAACTTATTTTCACCAGTTCTTGATGTTTTATAAATACTACAAAAGATGTATTCAATCAAAAAATCCCATTTCCTATTTTCTTTGTTGAAATGAATGATGTCTTTGTTGAACCTAAATGATTAAGTTCCAAGATTAGCTAATTTTCCCAATAGTCAGTTAATACATAATCAAAAAACTTGATGCCATGCTTCAACTTGATGGATAGCTTTTTTGCAGACTAGAAAAAAATATAAATTGCCCTTTCCATCTTCAGTTTTCCCCTTGAGCTCAGAACAGGCGATTTCATCATGTATGATCCTATCATGTGTTTATCCCCTCCAAAGTAGTATTTTTCCACTCAGTCACACTTGTACGCTTGTAGAAACCAAGGGGAAAATATCTGGGGAAGGGTCTTCTTAATAGAATGTGCACCAAATGATAACATTACACAGTTTTACCTTTGATTTTTATTGTTTTAATGCATACTATATAGAAATCTATTTTTAGGGCTTTCTGTACACAAGTACTGACCTATGAAATTTGCATCCATTATCTCAAAATTTCAAGAACAAACTTACTTGATAGCTATAATTTTCTTCATTTTAAAGAGGGGTTTAGTGAAGGTCAGTGTGTTTAAGTAGTACACTCATGTGTACATCTCTATTTGGTAGACTTAAGATTATGCCCAGCTATGTCATCATACTGAACCCTTCCCAACTTCAGTGTTTATCTACAGTACTATATAGTAAGAATCACTATGTTGTTCCAGAGATCGCTTCTCAATCATCTGGGACCTGGTACAATAGTTTATTGGTTGAGATAGACTTTTAAAACTAGAGAGGCCATTTATTTTCTCATAATTATTTTTGCCTTTTATGAAAAGAGAGTTACAGGAGAGTAGTGGGGCCTTGATTATGGCAGTAGGATATGTTTGTACTCTTGCTTTGCAACTTTTGTTATGTCATCTGGCTTAGTTTTAGCTCCTCGCATTTCTCTGTTGGTAATAATTTCTAAAGTAAAGGACAATTCTAAGTTGGTAGTTCAGTGCCTACTCAACAATAATTTTAACCATTGCTTAAGTAGCTAATCTCTGTTCATGCACTAATATTTTTACTCCTACAATCCTCTCCTTCAGCATCTGTTCCATTGGGTCTGCCTGTTTTCCTTATTTCTAGCCCTCTTGAATTTCTCTTATCATATTTTTGCCAAAGTATGGTTGACATGTATATTAGCACATTAGTCTTTATTAACTTTCATTTTTAAAACATATAAGTAAGTAGCATCACTATAAGGTACTCTCTTTCAAAATAAATATGTTCTTTTTTATCTTCCTATTAGTTCTAACATATTGGACTCATGCCTTTTAATATTATTTTGTAGCAGAGGAAATTAATTCTTTATTGTGTTAAATTTCTCCATGTGTTCCCCTATATTTCTCATAATCCCTTGAAATTAAATTCATGTCTTATGACTAGTTCTAGCAGCCAGTGGATTTAGAATATAAACAATATGTTTCCTTTCCAGTCTGAGAATATTAAGAAATTGTGTACTTTCTCTACCACTCTATTCCCAGGTCATGGCAATGTTAGAGAATAGGTGGTCCAGATAGTAATAGCTATAGGATGAAGGAAGTCGACCAACCCTTCCATCTTATGTGAATAAGCAACAAATGTTTATAGGATTAAACTAATGGTGTTTGGGGCTAATTTGTTAGAATTGCATGGTCTAGCCTTTTCTGCATAATACACCAGTATACTCTCCAAATACTTGGCAGTGCAATCCTCCTTCCAATAAGATCTTGACTATAAACTCTGTTGTTCATAGATAATTTTAATTATAATGATTTTCTTTGCTAACTAAATTTTTCTCAAGATATCTAAACAAACTTGACTCAGAACATAAATTCAAAACAACACTTTAAAAATAGAAATTAAGTATTTGGGTATATGTTTATAGTACTTTTATGACATTATGAAAAATTGAACTACCAAAACTAAAATCATAACAAAACAATGAGAGAAATAGAACCCCTCTTCTCACACACACAGATATATTTCATACAGTTGTTCTATTAGTCTATCTTCATATACATTTCTAAACATATACCTGTGACAGAATAAATATGGTAGAGTTTATAAATTAGTGCAGTATGTTTAAGGAGTACAGTTTAGTAAAAAAATACACTGCTTCTAGACTTAACATCATGAAAATTTAGGGACTGTTACAGCACCTTTATCTTCAATTAAGTACTACTATCAATTAATCACATAAGTGACATTTTATTACTGTATCTAGAATGTTCTTTGGGAACATACAATGGATTTAATTCCTTACATCAGTAAATACCTGAGATTCTGAGTTTAGGACAGTTGCACATGTTCTAAATTCTCCTAGATCTGGCCCACAATTCCTCTGCTAAGTATTCCAAGAATATAGAGCATTCCAGGAATAAAGAGGCCATCTCATAATTTAATACTCAAGTGCATCTTTGCCAGCAACCATCAGAAATGACTTACTAGGTACACAGAATCAGATTGCTCGGGTTTTATTCCTGCTTCATAGCTTACTAGTGAGGGCCTGGGTTTTGGCTCTTCATCTGGGAAATTAGGATATTAATAGCATCAACCTTATATCATTATTACAATATTTAAATATGTCAAAATTTTTGTAAAGTGCTTAGAAAATACCTGAAATATAGCAAGCGTTATATCATTTATTTTTTGTACCAATAAAAATATGAATGCTTACATTATTTATATAGCAATCATAGGTATACTGTACTATCATTAAGTTAACATATAAAGGAGACTTTGATAGTCTAAGCTATTTAACAAAAATATGCTTTTAGTCAGAAGCAAAAGGATTTAATTTTCTAAAAACTTCTTTCCCAACAGAAAGTCAAAATATATACTATTCCTAAATGTTTTCACATGGAAGCCAGAGGTCCTTATGTTAGTAGGGATCATCTCATGTGCTTGCTGTACCCACTCACAGCCTAACTTCTTGGCATTATTCACTGTAGGTGGAGTCTTAGTTGTGACCTGTTATTATTTGTCTTATATCTGTCACTGGTTTCTTGTCCTTACCACTAATTATACCCTGATGTTACGTACCATAATTTTTGCTTGAATTTTTTATTGGACTTGGTTTTCTGATTCTCACTGGTCCTGCCAGAACTTGTAATCAAAGCCAGCATTTTAATTTTGTTTTGTTATTTTTACCATGACATCCAGTTCTTCTTCTGAACTGTCTTGTTGTAGCTCTTTGTCACTATTGTAGGCTTCTGGTGACAGACATTAACCTCAGAATTTTTACTCATATCTTTTGAGAAGAAGAAAAAAAGAAAAACAAGCAGTGCTTTGAGCATGTATTTTTTATTTCATCCATCAGTTCATATTTCCACATGATGCTGTATAAGAATGTTCCATTGCTTTCAATTTCTTCTCTGAAAGGGGATGAACCAGAGAAGCCACTAATTTTCCTGCAGAAGCTCTATGATACTAGTGCCATTCTTTCTTGCTGATTCACAGTCTGTGTTTAAAAGAAACCTGAGCAGACTTGGGACTTTCTTTCAAAGTTATAGTATGTATAGACTTTGAACATCTGAATAAAATAAATGACAAAAAGAAATAAGAAATGAATGTTTAAATTAACATTATTAATTTATATTTCTCTATAGAGTGATTTGATGTATTCATAGAAATAGCTGTATTATAGCATATTTTTAGAAGTAGGTGGGAATATATCACATGAAGCCAAATTATGAATATAAATGGAAACCAATAAAATTTTTAATGCACTGAATACATATAAAAGTGAAGGTGAAATGAAATCTTACCATTTGCGACGACATGGATGGAACTAGAGCGTATTATGCTTAGCGAAATAAGTCAACTGGAGAAAGACAACTACCACATGATCTCCCTGATATGAGGAAGTGGAGATGCAACGGGGGTGGGAGTTAAGGTGGTAGGAAAAGTAAAAATGAAAGAAGATGGGATCAGGAGGGAGAAAAACCAAAAGAGACTCTTAATGTCATAAAACAAACTGAGGGGGGTGGGGGGAAGAGGGGTTGGGTGAGGGTGGTGGGGTTACATCATATGTTTAAATAAAGCTTAAATAAAGTAAAAAAAAAAAGTGAAGGTGAGCATGTATGCAATTTTATTTTTTATCTGTCAATAATAAGACAAAAATGCCACTGTTTCCATGGGTCATGACATCCGTAAAAACAAAACCAGTGAACAGGGGAAGCCAAACAAAGATAAGAAATACATTTTCTTGAGGAAACCCATGTACATATATACAAAAACTTGCTTTCATATGCATATCAACACTCATATAGTTATATTTCTATATATCAAGAAGTATTACCTATCAAATATTTGTTAAAAACCTTTATTATTTTGAACTCTTTATAACTACCTTATAACGACAGGAAATTCCAAGCAGAGAGAAACATGAAATTTGACAAGGCCATGAAGTCCAAAAGATTAGAATGTCAAGTTCGTATTGCTGACGATTGTGGATGCACAGCAATTAATGGCTCTGAAATTGTAGCTTCTCCAAACCATTTAAGGATTATGAGCCGCAGTTGAAACACACTGAGCTCAAAGTCTCTGCTCCCATCTCCTTATCATCAACCAGAACCTTAGATATTCACCCATACCTCTCAGCTGTACTTTAGCCACAAGACTCACTTTCGGAGGCATTTTCTGAACCAGGAAGAATCGTTGCCACTCTGGGAAACAAATTGACTATAAGCAGGGAATTTACTTTATTTGGTCTATCACAATTTAATCTTCAGCTTTAATAGTTTATTTGCTAATCCTACTTGACTAAATTCTTGCAGAGGTCTTTAATCTGTAATGATATTTATATCAATGCCCGCAAGCAGTGCTATAGTTAATGGTCTGTTGTCATTTCCATTATAAACTCCCTATTGCACAAGTAACGGGAGAACCAAGAACCTGTGACTTTTCTAGTTGAGGGCACATTTCAGTGCTCTTCTAAATTACAGTATTAGCCAGAGCACTTTTGTCAGGCAGTATTTTCAGGCAATTTTAAAAATAACATTTAAAGGGAAAAAAAAAAAAAGAAATCCAAATCCTACTTACTATCTTAACAACCAAAAAAAATCTGTAGGTAAAATTCTTTTTTTGTAGTTTCTTAAACATGCCAAATATATATATACACAAGTAATAAACTTTTACATCTTTATTGCATAACTCAGAGATTGTCTTTAGCAGCTGGATTCAATTAAATACAAAATAAAGTAACGAACATGAGGAACCTTTTAAGTTTTACTCAGATTTTTAAACAATCTACTACTATATCTGGAGAGGCATGAATGAGAAGTATTACTAATGTACATTTTATGAAAGACATTTTTCTAGTATACACAATGGAAGGGACTAATAATTATAATTGTAATAGAGTTGAAATGGATAAATATAACCACAATATTCTTTTCTCTGAATAAATTATACAGCTGAGTGTTTCATTACAGTCATGCTTTGCTTAATGGAGCAGAATATAGAACCCATAGTTCTGGTCTCTTTTTGACTAAACTGCTATGGTTTCTGTGGAATGATAGGCTCTTCAGAGAATAGCCTTCCCTTAATAGAATTAGGATATACCACAATGAACAACAAAGTGAAAAAAAAATACAAATTCAGAAAATCCAGTGCCAATGTTTTTTTTTTTTTAATTTAAAATACGTGACAGAAAGAAATATTTATTTCAACTGCACCATTAATTCTAAAGTGTAAAAAATAGGACACCTGGAATTAGTACAATATATATAAATTATAAAGGTGTATTTCTTTTCATTATACAACTCTACGATATGATAGAGGACAGGTTGCTGGGGTCCTGGTTCATTGCAACAACTGTCCTGTCAAGACTTTGCTCTCTCTGTCCGCTTTGCCTGGTCAATGTATCTGTGAGGACCCATGAGGGGAAAGGGACACAGAACTTCACTTATTTGTGGCTGTCTCTGAAACAAAGTGCAAACCTTCTGTGAATGAGTCAATTTTGAATAATTCATTTTGTGATATTTTATTTTACTCTTAAACAAAGGCACTTAAAAATAAAAATCATATCCATTTTTGTCATACATTTTTGAAATTTATTATATACCATCCCATATGTATAGCACACATTGAAGACCATTTAAACTGTCATTGATGATTCAGTCAGAATTTAAAATATTGTCTTGTGATCTAATAAAGCAATGCCCCAGGGCATATTGAGTTATGTGAGGTTGTTTGGCATTATGTTAAATGACCTTATGCTATGCTGTATCTGTGGCTCTTATGTGATGGTTTTGTGGATATGTTTCATATTTGTCTCTGATGCCTGGCAATAGGCTCGCATATCTTACTAGTCTCATTGAAACTATTAGTTAGTCTGTATATCCATTTAATTTAATTTAATTCAATTTAATTCAACTTAATTTTAAGTTACTTTCCATTTTTTAATCTTATTTTATTTTGCTTCTCTTCTGCTGGTGACCCAGAAAAGGCTGTTAGGAATTCATGTAAAACAAGATTCCATAGCTGTGAATGAGAACCTGGGTGTATTTAGAACTTAGCATTATTTCATATACTGTGTGACCTAAGTTATGATTCTTTTTAAAAGTTTTCTTATTCTGTACTCCATATACTTTGTATATCTACAAAGTACATTTGGAAACTTATTGAATAACAGTTAGATGAGTTGTTATGACACAGAGGTCTAATTTCAAAGAATATTTATTTATTAAAATATTAATAGAACCTTATGACAATACTTTCAGTAATTCTATTACATAAAATTTCAAATAGGTGTTTTGGGGTCTTGTATATATTTTAGAAGATAGTAAGTAACTACCAAAACTTCCTTAGGCCCTGCATTAAAAATAATAATTATAATTCGGATGTGAAAATAATCAAAGGAGATCTAATATCTAAGATAATACCAAATATAAAATATATGTCTCTTAAATTTTTTTCATAGTGGGATTGCATTGGCAACTGTTGAATATTGAAATCATATGCATACCCAATGATAAGAGTAATGCTAATTTACATGTATTCAGGGCTTACTGTGTATCAAGCACGGTTCTAAATACTTGTCATTTAGTAATTCTTTTAAGTCTCACAATAAACCTTAGACTGTGAATACTATATTTTTTTAAAGATAAGGAAACCAAAGCATGAGTAAATAGCAAAGCTTACTATGATCCCACAGGTAATAAATAAGGAGTCAGAATTCCAGCCCAGGTGATCCAAAAACATAGCCTCTTAACCACCTTAGTAGGAGACATAATAAAAGATCCATCTAGTAGAGCATTAGCACCTATTCAATAGATAAGTTATTATGACTATATAGAAATAGGAAAATATAGAAAAACACCAAAAAAATCTACACCCTTTGTTATTACATCTCTTTTAAAATATAGTTTTTAGGGGCACCTGGGTGGCTCAGTGGGTTAAGCCTCTGCCTTTGGCTCAAGTCATGATCTCAGGGTCCTGAGATTGAGCCCCACATAAGGCTCTCTGTTCAGCAGGGAGCCTGCTTTCCTCTCTCTCTCTCTCTCTGTCTGCCTCTCTGCCTACTTGTGATCTCTGTCTGTCAAATGAATAAATAAAAATCTTTAAAAAAATATAGTTTTTAAAGAGATTACTAAAAAGCATAGAGAAAATGACAAAAGAATTATTTTTTTCTTTTTCTATATTTTATGTATGCATATACATATATATGTTTTTTCTTTTTCTTTTTTTAACCATTGTAAGAACACTACATGAGAAATACCCTTTTAAAATTTTTAAATGTATTTTGTAGTATTGTTAACTATAGACACAGCCTCATACAGCAGATCTCTAGCACTTGCATAAATGAAATGTTATACACATTGAACAACTCCCCATTTCCCTTTGCTCCCAGATACCATTCTATTTCTGTACTTCTATGTGTTTGACCATTTTTTATTCCTTTTACGTAAATGGAATCATACAGTATTTGACTTCTCTGACTAGCTTATATTTTTAATGACAAACCATTACAATATTATTAATGACTATTAATATTATAATATTAATTATCATTAATAACAAACTACTACATCTTCTTAGAGTATATATTGATTTATAATAAAGTGCATATTTAGATATATTCAAAATATGTAGTAAATTTAAGAAGAAATTTACAAAATAGTTTAATAAACAGAAGATTACAAGCACTGATATCAAGGATAAACAATTGGGTTTTTGGTAGTATGATTAATGCATAAGAGACATACACAAATATTTGTGGTATACATCAGAAGGTGTATTCTCTGTCAGCCCTTCTTCAGATTCAGAAGCGCAGCAGAAAATAAATTAGAAAAAATATAGAAATGCACTAAGGGACTCTCTGAAAAAGAGTTCCAATGGCCTCCTTATCCCAAAAAAGGAAGAAAATGAGATCTGAGTTTTGAAATGTAACATTAAGGAGAGTAGTGTTCTCAGTAAGTCTGGGAGGGTCTGCTTCACCTTGGCTTGAGCCCCAAAGGTGAGGAAGCCCCAGAGTAGAGATGATTGACTGAATGGGCTGCCAGGGGAAAAGAAGGCCTCAGATAGATTAAAGAGATGATGTTCAGAAGTAACAAACATTTCTGGCTTCTAATGTTATTCTTGTGGTTGGCTTTATAACTATCCTTGTTTGTAATTCTGCAAAGAGCAAACTGATCCCTCAGTTTCATAAATAATTCAGTCATAGCTCAGAATTCTCAGCTCTTTTTACTGAAACTGTAAGCTCTTTCTAGGTACTAAATATGAAAGCACAAAACCAGGTACCTTAAGAGAGAAAGGAAACTAACTACATGGACGTTTATTATAGCAAAGAATATTATACTGATTTGAAATTCTTGTGTTCCCTAGTTTAGTGGCCTGGATTCTGGTAGTTTTGCTGTAAACCCAGATATTCCTCCCCTCGACTCACCTGGCCTGTCTTTCTTAGATAGTTACGAAAGGGGAGCCAAACATGGAGTCCTGAAGAAGAGGTGTCAAAGATCTACATTTATTTTTATGACTCATTTTTCATATATTATTTGACATGTAGAGGGAGAACAATATAAGCTGTAGTCTCCTCTTTATTTACATGTAAGGAATAGAGAGAAGAAGCAGAGAAAGTCAGGTTACAATGTGAGTATGCACCTGATTAAGTTTTGGCCTAGCAGAAGATAAATGTCAGAAGCCAAAATTATCTGCTGGCTATCTGAAAGGGTGGTACCAGTGGGAATAACCAACTTCTTTTCTATTCTCCATGTTTTGGGTCAAAGTCAGTGACTTTGGTTACTCAAGCCTTTTTCCCATCAGGGACAAAGGGCAAACACGTTCAGATGTGTTCATGCCATAGCGGAGCCACCTGAAGGAAAATAGGGTCTTGTTTGTGAATTAGCTGTAGTTTCACATATCCATCAAGTGGACTTTAGATAAGCAGTTAGGCTTCCTAAGAGGAAAATCTGTAATACAGAGCAGTAACAGTAGCCTTGAAGCCTACTTTTCTCTTTTTACAGAATTCTTAAGATATTTGAATGGCAAGTGGGAAGAGGTTATTGCATAGAAATAGGTCATGGTATCTGCTCTACAGTCCTCTCTGTTTTCTATTCCTGAGGCTCCTGCTTACTAAGCAACCTCACAGGCAAGAATAACTAGACAGAAACCTGACAAAACAGTCTTCATGAGAGAGAGGAGGAAAGATTTCAGCATAGCATACCTAGGTGCTTTACCTGAACTAATGAGGAGAAATGAAACAAAACCTTAATTCAGTTGTCTTGCTTTGAGTTTTCCTGCAGCCATCTTCTTAATGTTACCTTAAGCAATTTATTTTGTTTAATTGTCTAGTTTTACTACAAAGCGGGATGACTTTGCTTAAAATTGCACTTAAATAGTACCTTCAGAAGTATTATTTACTGTGTTCACAGAAGAGTTTGCTTTGTAGGTTATATAATATTCATAGAAAATGATGTATGCTTGTTTGAATTTAATTTAGGCTAGAAGAATAGATAAGAGGGGAAGTTGACAAAACCCACAGGATAGCATTAAGAAAATGAGGCAGAATAATGCTGCCGAAGAAATGCAAATCTTTCAAAGTCCATTAGTACTGTTAATAGAGAAGTAGAAGAAAAAGCATCAACTGCCTGCCTTGAGTAAGTAGAGTGCAACTAACCAATAAAGGCTCTGACGGCTGGGCCTTTGACTGGGTATTTTTAGACTTTGCAGACTCAGGAAATGTCTTAGATTTTTATTAAATAAAGTAAATATATGCTTTGTGCTAGGTAAACAATATAATTAGACATTTTCTTCTGTAACTGAGTGATAAGTGACCCTGTGTATAGCTACTTGACTTAAGGAGTAGGTCACAGAGAAATTGACAGTTACTGGGTCTTCCTTGTTTTGAGATAATTCTGAAATCTGCTACGATGTTACAAAGAAAATGTATATCTAAGTGTTATAAGACTCTTAAAAGAAAAACTTAGAGAATGCTTTCTTTATTCTTTATTCTTTATTTCTTTATTCTTTATTCAGCTGTCAGTGGTAAAATCTCTGGTTTTGTGTATGAGAAGACACTTTATGACACCTAGATTTTTCATACTAGAGCATTTATTTAGAGAAATGAGATGTCAGTGGGAATAGGCAATGAGTGATTCTCCTGAAGAACAAAATAAAAGTAATCTCTTGAGTCACTCTATGATTTAAGTAAATCCATACATTAAAATAGGTACTTAAAAAGACACCTGAACTCTTTTCCATTTAGTAGGATTCTATTAATTAAATGTAGCTGTGAGAGACTGAACTGCCTTATCTGCCTGAGCATCCAGCTGACCAAATGTGTTCAATATGTTAAAAACAATGTAGCAATGAAAAGGTTTAAAGAAAAATAACCAAGTGAGCATCCACTTAACCTTAAGTTCGTTACATAATTGGGGACAGAGAGCATATACACATGCAAATAAACTGCAGTGTTATTACTTCTCTTTACTAACTATTACATCTCTTTATTAACAAATTAAGAAACTAAGTACATATGTATTAATGGGTTAATTAGGTGGACTCCTCAAGGTGTTTACTACTTCCTAAGAAGGAGTGATTCTGCAAGTGACTTTGACATTAAAAACAAACTGGTTCAATAAGAAATTGCTCAACTAGATCCAAGGTTTTTGTTCCTTTTTTTTTGTTTGTTTGTTTTAGTAGCCCATTAGCACATTATAGGTAAGAGTATTCTATTACCTGATGAAGTGTTTGCTCTCTGTTACACTAAAGGCACCCATTTCTCTGCTCTTGTATTCCACACTATGCTGGCAAGAGTATTTATGTAGCTGTTCTTATAATCTTGTGATGAAAATAGGCAATTGCACTTATACTGTCAGCACACACATATGAAAAAACAGAGAATCTTTGTTTCCTTTTCTGCCCATCAGCTGCATCTGTGATGGTGGCCTGCTCCAGAAAGAGCCCTAAGTAAAATTGTCTCCAAAACTCCATTTATATTTGGAAGCTCACTGACACAAAATTAATTTTGGTCTTATCAAACCCAATCTCTTGTTCTTCTTTTACACTGAAGTATAAATAGTTGATAACAAGCTAAGGCTACGTTTCTTAAACTGGACCTGCCAAACAGTATTAATCAGAAATTCAGCTAAGTCATATTCCCATAGTACAATAAGCTTGAGAAAAGCTACTTTTCCCCCATTTGGAGAATCATATGAGTACATATTGATCTATATTAGTATATGCAGGAATTGAATAGTCCTGCTGTAAAGAAAATTGTTTATCTTCATTTAGCCCAGTGTTTTCCAAATCTGATTCATCCTATAGCATTTTATTCCATAAAACTCTTTTTATGCTTAGGAATGAATTTAAGGGATATGATTAGGGAAGGGCTAGAATCAAGAATAGCTCTTTTGTGGGGTAGACAGTGAACTTTTAAGTCTGGCCTGTTGTGGAGAAGAATGGAGTGAGGATTGAGAGAGGAAACACTGGCAGTTAAGGGTTTCTGTTTGTCACTGACAAACTGCATTTGCCATTCCATTATGGCCAAGAAAGCAACTAGGGAATCGTTCTAGAGGGCCCTCTCAAAATACAGAAGGGAGTATGTTTGGTGCACTTGATACTACAAAGTTAATTTTTTTTCCACTGTCAAAAAAGGCATTAATGATTCTTTACACATAGCATCATTCTTGTTAAAAGCCAATTGCATTGCAGGCAGTTGGAAAGGGGATGAGTGTGGCCAAATGGAAAGGACATTTGAATTTGAGATGTACAGATTGTTTGAATACTCACTTTGACACTCCCTAAATCTGAATTTAATTCTTCTTTCTTACTTCAAGCATGTGTAGAATTGTTTAAAAAAAAAAAAAAATGGTCCCTGGGTGGCTCAGTCGGTTAAGTGGCTGCCTTTGGCTCAGGTCATGATCTCAGGGTCCTGGGATCAAGTCCCACATTGGGCTCCCTGCTCAGCAGGAAGTCTGCTTCTTCCTCTACTCTTGCTCTCTCTGTCTCTCAGATAAATACAAAATCTTAAAAAAAAAAAAAAAAAAAACTAGTATATAATATGTGGTAAATAAGTGCCATGTTATACATTTTAGCTCCGAACTCTACTTTCTCTGGGATTAAAGTATCATGGAACTGAAAATCGAAAAAAAATGCTATTAAGATGATATAGAAAACTTAATTCTAGAATAAAAAATCATTTGACACCTACTTTAAAAATAAAGTGAAATTTATGTTTTTTTTTTCTTATACCCAATGCCCCTTCACATGCATGGCCTCCCCCATTATCAACATCTCCCACCAAGGATTTTTTACTTTTACCAATGATTAATCTACACCAACACATCATATTCACCTTAAGTCTGTAGTTGATATTACAGTTCACTCTTGGTGTTACACATTTTATGGACTTGGACAAATGTTTACTGACATATATCCATCATTATGTCATATAGAATATTGTCACTGCTCTGAAAATTCTCTGTGCTTTGCCTATTTAACTTTCCCATCATCCCCATGCAATCACTTATTCTTTTTAACTGTTTCCATAGTTTTGCCTTTTCCATATGGCATTCTAGTTGGAATAATACAGTATATAGATTTTTCATATTAGCTTCCTTAACTCAGTAATATACATTGAACATTAATCTATATATTTCCATGGCTTGAGAGATCCTTTTTTAAAGCACTGAATAATAAATATCCCATTGTCTGGGTATATCACATTTTATCCATTTATCTACTGAAGGACATCTTGGTTGCTTCCAAGGTTTGGCACTTACAGATAAAGCAGCTACACATTTCTGTGTGTAGGTTTTTGTGTAGGTAGACGTTTTTATCACCTTTGGATACATACCAAGGAACATGATTGTGGTATCATATGGTAAGAGTATGTTTGGTTTTGTGAGAAACCATCCAACTGTCTTTTAAAGTAGCTGTACTATTTTTTTTAAGATTTTATTTTTATTTATTTGACAGAGAAAGAGAGAGATCACAAGCAGGCAGAGAGGCAGGCAGAGAAAGCAAGGGAAGCAGGCTCCCTGCTGAGCAGAGAGCCCAATGTGGGGCTTGATCCCAGGACCCTGAGATCATGACCTGAGCCGAAGGCAGAGGCATAACCCACTGAGCCACCCAGGCGCCCCAGTAGCTGTACTATTTTGCATTCCCATCAACATTGTATGAGAGTTCATGTTTCTCCACAACCTTACCAGCATATGGTGATGTCAGTATTGTAGATTCTGGCCATTCTAATAGGTGTATAATGGTATCTCATTGCTATTGTAATTTTAATTTCCCTAGTGACATATGATGTGGAACATCTTTTCATATGTTTCTCATCTGTATATCTTCTTTAATGAGGTATGTGTTAAGTCTGTAGCTCATTTTTTAAATGGGTTATCTTAATGTTGAATGACATGTTTCTCAAATGTGAAACATCAGTGTAGCAACCATAACATTGACTATGGAGTGTTAATAAAACTGCTGCTCTTGCTAACAGAATATGCTAGATACTATACTGGAAGTATTGCAATGAGGTAGAATAGGATAGAATAGGATAGCCTTTGGCTCTGGTCATGATCCCAGGGTCCTGGGATCGAGCCCCACGTTGGGCTCTCTTCTTGGCAGGGACCCTGCTTCCCTCCTTCACTTTCTGTCTGCCTCTCTGCCTACTTGTGATCTCTGCCTGTCAAATAAATAAATAAATAAAAATCGTTAAAAAATTAAAAAAACTAAATTAAATTAAAAAAAGGTAAACTCAGCCATGCAGAAGAAAGACTCAGAAACCTGAAGGACAGGACATTGCAAATTACCCAGAGGAACAAAGGGAAAAAAAGAAAGAAAAAGAATGAAGAAAGTCTATGGGAATTATATGACACAATGAAAATAAATATTTGTGTTATGGGAATTCCAGAAGAAGAGGAAGAGAAAGTATAAAATAATGGCTGAAAACTCCCACCATCTGTGGAGAAAAATATACATCCCAATCTCTGTGTTCCAAAGAATTCAAATAGGTTGAATCTGAATAAAGCTACATCAAAACAAATTATAATTAAACTATCAAAAGTCAAAGAGAAAGAAAGAATTTTAAAAGTCGTAATCAAAAAAGTTACAAACAAAAGGGACCTCCAATTTCTCAATAGAAACTTTTTAGGTCAGGAGAGAAAGGAATGACATTCAAAATATTGAAAGAAAATACATTCTAAGCAAGAATTCTATACCTAACAAAGCTGCCCTTCGGAAACAAATGAGGCATTAAAGACTTTCTGAAGAAATAAAAGCAAGGGAATTAACTATCACAGACCTGCCCTACAGGAAATGTTATAGGGAGTTATTTGAATGGAAGTAAAACAATACTAATTAATGTCAATAAAAATATAAAAAAGTATCAAAAATCTCACTGGTAATGGTAAATATATAGTAAATGGATTCTGCAATAATGGTGTATAACTCATAACTTTAAAGGTCTTTATTTTTCAAGTGTAGCAAAATTACCATAAATACAATTACTTGCTTTGAGTGTGTATATGTGTATGCATACATAT
>RCUC01112424.1:0-55585 GCA_003697995.1 Taxidea taxus jeffersonii | reverse complement strand
TTTTTTTTTTTTTTAAGTAGGCTTCATGCCCAACATGGGGTTCAAACTCATGACCCCAAGATCAAGAGTATTTGTCTTTTTGTGACTGCCTTATTTCACTTAGCAGAATGTCCTGAAGGCTCATCCATGTTGTAGCACAGGCCAGAACTCCCTTCCTCTTTAAGGCTGGTATTCCATTGTATATATATACTACATTTTATTTATCTCTTCATCTTTGGACAGAAGATGGAAGTTGCTTCCATCTTCTGGCTATTGTGAATAATGCTGCTACAAACATTGCTTCAAACTTGATTTCAGTTCTTTTGGCTATATACCCAAAGATGGGATTGCTAGATCATATGTTAATTCTGTTTTTAGTGTTTTGAGGAAATTCTCTACTGTTTTCCATAGTGGCCGCACCATTTTACATTCCCACCAACAGTGCACAAGTTTCTAATTTCCTCTCATCCTTTCCCACACTTGTTATTTTCTTTTTTTGTTGTTGTTGTTTTGGGTTTTTTTTTTGTTTGTCTGTTTCAGGACAGCCATCCTAACGGGGATGAGATGATGTCTCATTTTACTGTGGTTTTTATTTGCCTTTCCCTAATGACAAGTGATGTTGAGCATCTTTGCATATGCTTGTTGGCCATTTGTATATTTTGGAGAAATGTCTATTGACCCTTTACCCATTTTTAAAAAAGATTTTATTTATTTATTTGTCAGAGAGAAAGAGAGAGAGAGAGCAGACAAGCAGGCAGAGGCGGAGAGAGAAGCAGGCTCCCTGCCAAGCAAGGAGCCCGATTTGGGACTTGATCCCACGACCCTGAGATCATGACCTGAGCTGAAGGCAGCGGCTTAACCCACTGAGCCACCCCATTCCTCATTTTTAAAACAAGTTATTCAGGGGTGCCTGGGTGGCTCAGTGGGTTAAAGCCTCTGCCTTTGGCTCAGGTCATGATCCTGGGGTCCCGGGATCGAGCCCCACATGGGGCTCTCTGCTTAGCAGGGAGCCTGCTTCCCCCTCTCTCTCTGCCTGCCTCCCCACCTACTTGTGATCTCTGTCTGTTAAATAAGTAAATAAAATCTTTAAAAAACAATAAAACAGGGACGCCTGGGTGGCTCAGTTGGTTAAGCAGCTGCCTTTGGCTCAGGTCATGATCCCAGCGTCCTGGGATCGAGTCCCACATCAGGCTCCTTGCTCAGCAGGGAGCCTACTCCTCCCTCTGCCTGCCTCTCTGTCTGCCTGTGCTCGCTCTCTCTAATAAATAAATAAATAAAAAATCTTAAAAAAAAAAACAATAAAACAAGTTATTTGGTTTTTGTTGTTGTTTTTGTTGCTGCTGAGTTGTAGGAGTCCTTTATTTATGCTGGATACTGATCCCCTGTCAGATATTGATGTGCAAGTATTTTTCTTTCATTCCATAAGGTGCCTTTTCACTCTGCTGACCATGTCCTTAGATACATATACCCAGCTCTTTTGAGGCCTGTTTTCTCATTTAAACTTTCTTTTCACATTTGTTTTGTTGGGTCCGTAATCAAAGGAGGGAGACTAATACAAAGCGAAAGTCAAGCAAAGCTTTATTTCACACCAAGAATCAAACTGACTGGCCAGGGCCTTCCCTTACAAAGAGAGGCGACCCCTCTCTGCCTTACAGACTGGCTTTTAAGGGCAAAGGCCATGTGGTTGGGCCTGGCCACACACAGGTGGCCAATGACACAGAGAAAACTGCACAGTCAGGCTAGGTATACATAAGTGACCAATTGAATTACAATTTACCCTGTAATAGATATTTGAACTAGCCTATCACCTTGGTCAGAATTGGCGCCCAAAAGACGCCCAAAGGGTGGGGCCCATACTCCTTGGTAGCTAGGGAGAGAGTATGCGCCCCCACTCACTGGATACCTCCACGAGGCCTGACCCACCCTTGTATTTGGGCTTTGTTACCTGGAACTGGTTTCCGGGACTTGTTTTTAAGCAAGTCCCCTGGGCAGGGGGAGGGTCCGTTTAAGTTTTACTGCATAAACAACAAAATGGCTATTCAACCGAAATGGACCCCTTTTGGCTAAATAGGTCCCTACAGTTTTAACCTGATTTCACCTATCTAAACATTGTGCAGAGGCGGCAGAGTCAGGAGGAGATGGTAAGATGAATGCTGGCTTCCAATCTTTGGGTTTCTGAACCTGATCCCATCCATTCATTATCATTCATTCATTCATCCACCCATCCATTCATTCATTCATCCAGCGAACACTTATAGAGGAGCATGGCCGAGTTTTGGAATCAAACAGACTTAGGTTTGAATCCTGCCTTTCTTTGTAAGCTTAGTCCCACCATGGCTTTGGACAGAACAACCCACTGAGCTTCAGTTCTGTCTCTAGAAAGCAGAAAAACTAAAAATGTAGCCAGAGGAGAACACTTGAATTGACCTTTCTGGGTGGTGGGAAGAGCTAGGAGGTAGGCAAACAGGCCCACCGAAGTGGGGACTCCCTAAGGGCAGCCATTATTATTTGTTGGTGGCTAGTATTGGGTAACACAACCTTTCCCCAGGGTCCCTTGAGTGTCAGGATCAAGGAACCAAGGCTCTCTTTGGGATCAACTTCAGTTTCGTTGCTCAGGAGATCATAACTTGTTGACAAATGTAGCAGGACTCTGTCTGATCAAGCCTCTCTGAGATGGGACAGTAACAAAGTTTCCCTTCAGTCCTGACCTTGAAGGCTGGGAGGCAGGGAGCATGTTCAGTCCGGCAAGGAGGCTGTGCTTGAGGACAGCAAAGACTTTTTTTTATAAAAGACCTTTTACTGACCACAGCAGTATTTAATCAGATTGCTCTGGGTGGGGAGTGGCGATAAGGCTATAGGGCTGGTGACTTTGTTTGGATCAAAGAACTCTCTGACTCTGAGAGCTACTGGAAGACTGCCCGGAAGAGGAGAGAGGCCTGATTGGTCCTCCGAGGGAGAAACCATCTTCCCCTCTTGCGAAAGAATCCTCCCCTTTTCTAAGCCTAGAAAGTAGCTCCCAAGGGTAGGGAGGAGGGGCTGTGGTTCAGGACCCAGCTGCCAGTCCCAGCTGTGCCCCTCCCAACTGCACAACCAGCGTGTGGTCCTTGCAAGGCTCAGTTGCCTCACCTGTAAAATGAGCACAAGAAAAACCTGCCTGGAAGGGTTGGTGTGGGGTTTCTGAGAGAGGACGTGGGGTGCACACGAGGTCCTGAGGCCAAGGGTGCCTACCTCCTCCCTTTCCTCTTAAGTCTCTGCTTCCTGCTGGGCTCTCAAACGGGGATGGTGGGGATGGCTTTGCAGATGCAGGGGGCGAGTACCGTTCCAAGGCTGAACATCCTCAGGGCACCCCATGCCCCCACCCCTCCACCGGGCACAATAGAGCCTTAAATTCTGGAATGTGCTGCCCACTTCCCTTTCCACTCCATGAAAACTCTCCCCATCCCACAAGACCAGGCCCCACCTGTCACCCTTGCCTGATGTCATGGCTCTTCTTGACCATGGTCCCCAGAACTCCTTTGGGGATCTGTTAGCTGCTCTGGTTTCCCGCACCGACGGTACTTTTGGTGGTACCGTTCGTCCCTGGCGTGTTTCACTGGATGGTGAGAAGCCAGCGAGCAGAGCCAGGATCCAATTTGCCCCCCTTTGGTTACTTGTTCAGTGTGTAGCCCAGCGCTCTTCTCAGAACAGAGGTCTCAGAGACAGTGATGGCTGACAGTCACTGGATTCCCTTATCAAACACCCAGAGCCCCCTCTCCCCCCACATACTGACCTCATTCCCTCAATAAGATGTCAAGACAGAGCTCCTCACTATTGAATTTGCAAAGCATACAGGTCTCTAGGGGAGAGGGGGCCTCCTTCTGTGTGTCCCCAACCTTGACACCCTTCACACTCCACATGTGATGAGGGAGCAAAAGGCTAGCTGAGGACAAAGCACAAAGTGACACACTGTGACCTAACCCCCTCTTCCAACCCCTGGGTGGGATACATGTGACATTCCTTCCCGGAGGAAAGGAATCTTTTAAAATCTATCTTTTTAAATATTTTTTTAAAGATTTTGTTTATTTATTTGACAGAGAGACACAGCGAGAGAGGGATCACAAGCAGGGGGACTGGGAGAGGGAGAAGCAGGCTTTCTGCTGGGCAGGGAGCCCAACGTGGGGCTCGATCCCAGGACCCTGGGACCATGACCTGGGCTGAAGGCAGAGGCTTTAACCCACTGAGCCACCCAGGTGCCCCCCCCCAACTATCTTTTTAAAAATATTTAATTTATTTATTTGACAGAGAGAGAGAGTGACAGCAAGAGAGAGTGACAGCAAGAGAGGTAACACAAGCAGGGGGAGTGGGAAAGGGAGAAGCCGGCTTCCCACTGAGCGTGTAGCCCAGTGTGGGGCTCCATCCTGACCCGAGTGCGAGTGTGAGCTGACAGCCAACGTTTTACAGCAAGCCACCCAGATGCCCCGCCCCCCATCTTAATGTTAATACCTTGCTAGAGGGAAAAACAACCTCAACTTGACAATGGCAAGGCCTCCAGCATCCTGTGAGTCTTTTTTTTTTTTTTAAAGATTTATTTATTTATTTGTCAGAAAGAGCGAGCACAGGCAGACAGAGTGGCAGGCAGAGAGAGGAGGAAGCAGCCTTCCTGCTGAGCAAGGAGCCCGATGCGGGACTCGATCCCAGGACGCTGGGATCATGACCTGAGCCGAAGGCAGCCGCTTAACCAACTGAGCCACCCAGGCGTCCCCTGTGAGTCTTTTAACATCCTTTTGAAACCTCCCTTTTCCTTACGTCCCCCAACTCCCACATATATAATCAGACACCCCTCACAACCCTGGGGGACAGCAACTCTTTCTGCTCACAGGTCCTGTCCCCATGCTTTAATGAAACCACCTTTTTGCACCAAGGCATCTCGAGAATTCTTCCTTGGCCATGGGCTCCAGACCCCACTCCACCCCGCCTCACCTATATTCCAGAACCCCATCATGTGGACCAAGATCTAGCCAGGACTTTCACATTTCAATCTCACATTTAATTTCCACCATGCTGCTTGAGGTTGGTATTATTCTCATTGGACAGAGGGGCCAAGTCGGGAAGTGACTGGCCTGAGACCTCAGAGGTAGCCAAGTTAGGACTTGAATCAGATCTTTCTACTGGCTTCCTCAGCTCAGGACCCTTTCCACCAGGCCTGCAGTGCCTCCGGGCTGCTCCTGAAAGGCAGCTTGGGGACGGGGGGTGGGGTGGGGGGTGGGGGGGTGTCTTGCCACCCATGCCCAGCTGAGAGTTAAGGGTAAGGTTTTGGGCCCCTTGGAGACATTGGGTGCTACTGATGGTGGCCACTGTCCTGGGCCCTGGCTTTCCGGTAGACTATGGCCCTGCTTTGCATAACAAGCAAACCGGGCCTCAGAGTCCTTAGAAATGCTGGCTCAGTACTGCTGAGAGTAGGCAGGCCCAGCCGGCAGGGTTTCCTGGTAGTGGCTGGGTCCCACATCGCCAGCCCAGGCCTGGCTCCTGTGTCTCCCATCCGTGGGACACGTCCTGCAGCGCAAGCATCACCCACACCCTGCTTCTGGCCAGTCATTTTCATTCCTGTGGGCCTTGATTTCCTGGTCTCCAATGGGATGATGGTAATAATTGTCTATATGAAGGGCTTTTTGTGTTTTTAAAAAATATATTTTATTTATTTATTTGAGAGAGTCAAAGATTTTGAGAGAGCATGAGCTGCGAGGAGAGGGAGAAGCGGGCTCCCCCCTAGCAGGGAGCCCGATGTGGGTGGGGCTCCATCCCAGGAGCCGGGAATCATGACCCAAACCCAAGGCAGATGCCCAATGGCTGAGCCACGCAGAGGCCCCACATTGTTCTTTTTCTAATTTCTTAGCTTAAGATCTAGTTTAGGATAAACCCTTTTGTTTCCCAATAGAGGCACTTAAAGCTATATATTTCCTTGGGAGGGTCATCGTGTTGACTTTATCCACCCCCTCGTTTTAAAAAGTCTTCCAAAGGGCTGCCTGGCTGGCTCATTTGGAAGAGCGTGCAACTCTTAATCTCAGGGTCATGAGTTTGAGCCCCACGTCGGGTGCAGAGATTACTTAAAAAATAAAATCTTTAAAACAGAATTCTTCTGGGGGCGCCTGGGTGGCTCAGTGGGTTAAAGCCTCTGCCTTCGGCTTGGGTCATGGTCTCAGGGTTCTGGGATCGAGCCCCGCATCGGGCTCTCTGCTCAGCGGGGAACCTGCTTCCTCCTCTCTCTCTCTGCCTGCCTCTCTGCCTGCTTGTGATCTCTCTCTGTCAAATAAATAAATAAAATCTTAAAAAAAACCCACACACACAAAAAACCCAGAATTCTTCTGAAACTTGCTGATTCTCATCAAATAGACCATGACCCAGATTATGGTCTACCTTGGTGGACATTCTGTGTGTATTTGAAAAGAAGGTGTATTTTACAGCTGTTGTAAATTGTTTTTTTTTTATAAATGTCAATCAGGTTAAGTCAGTTGTTAGTATTATGCAAATCGGCAGCTGTATGCTTTCTGATTTAGTATCTGCTTGTTCTAATCAATTACTTGGAGATATTCCTATTATTTTCTTTTTTTATCCTATTATTTTCAAAATTACATTTTTCTTGATTTTTCTGTGCTTTATTTATTTATTTGACAGACAGACATCACAAGTAGGTAGAGAGGCAGGCAGAGAGAGAGAGGAGGAAGCAGGCTCCCCGCTGAGCAGAGAGTCCGACGTAGGGCTCGATCCCAGGACTCTGGGATCATGACCTGAGCCGAAGGCAGAGGCTTTAACCCACTGAGCCACCCAGGCGCCCCTGTGCTTTATTTTTATGTTTTCCTGGTCTCTTTAGGATTAAATGGCATTTATTTATTTATTTATTTATTTGACGCTGGGATCATGACCTGAGCCAAAGGCAGAGGCTTAACCCACTGGGCCACCCAGGCACCCCTTAAATGGCATTTCTAAGTTAATTTTTATTTTATCAAAATACCACATCTCAATAGCCAAATACAATATAATACATTCATATAGCCAAATATTCTGAAAGGCTAAAAAATATAGAAGTTTCTGGTCCCACTCCTTCTCACTCCCCTAGGATCCCTCCTTAGCATCAGACATTTTCAAATCTTTTAGCCATTTGTTTGAGCATGTATATAATCCTTATTTCTCTTTTTTTTTAAAGATTTTTATTTATTTATTTATTTGGCAGACAGAGATCACAAGTAGGCAGAGAGGCAGGCAGAGAGAGAGGAAGGGAAGCAGGCTCCCTGCCGAACAGAGAGCCCGATGCGGGGCTTGATCCCAGGACCCTGGGATCATGACCTGAGCGAAAGGCAGAGGCTTTAACACACTGAGCCACCCAGGCACCCCTATAATCCTTATTTCTAAAGAGAATGCATACATCCATATTTTAGCTTATTTTGTTTTAAAGATTTTATTTATTTGACAGAGAGAGAGAGCATGCACAAAGAGGGGGACAGCAGAGGGAGAGGGAGAAGCAGTCTCCCCACTGAGCAGGGCGTCCACCAGAACCCTGGGATCATGACCTGAGCCCAAGGCAGATGCTTAACTCACTGAGCCACCCAGGTGCCCCATACATCATATTTTATTCATCAATTTTGAAAGTTATCTATCAGCTTCCCATTAGAGAAACATTTCAGTATAATACAATTATATTGAGAATATTTAGCTCTCTCAAATCAAATGTGATTATATTATAATTTTTTAAAGATTTATTCACTTGAGAGAGAGTGAGAGGGAGAAGCAGACTCCCTGCTGAGCAGGGAGCCCAATGAGGGGCTCGGTCCCAGGACCACGGGATCATGATCTGAGCTGAAGGCAGATGCTTAACTGACTGAGCCACCCAGGCGCCCCTGTTTATATTATAATTTAAAATTGAGTCAGGGGTGCCTGGGTGGCTCAGTCAGTTAAGCGTCTGCCTTCAGTTCAGGTCATGATCCTGGGGTCCTGGGATCCAGCCCCTCATTGGACTCCCTCTCCCAGTGAGGAGTCTGCTTCTCCTCTCCTTCTGCCTACTGCTTCCCCTACCTGTTCTCTGTCTCTCTCTCTCTGTCAAATGAACAAAAAAAAGTCTTAAAAAAAATTTGAATCAACATTTAGTTTTTACCTTAGAATGCTTATGCAAATACTCATAGCTGGGCATTGTTCTATATGATGATTATGTTTCCTTTATTTTTATTAAAGTTAATACGTGCCTTGTTAGCGTAGTTGTCTTTGTACACATTGTTAACCCTTTTCATGTGACCTAAAAGCCTCTTCTTACTACAGTTTTCCCAAAGGCTATTCACAGTAGGTGATAAGTCACTTTCACATAATTTCTTGGAGATCTTCATTCTCCATCCTGGAGACCTCCAGTCTCCTTCAGTCTAAGCTAGTGGCTCTCCAGCCCTGCTGCACAGCTATCTTCCTGGGATTTCTTTTGTCGTTTTCTTGGTGTTTCCTTTGCCCTTCTCCTGAGCTGGGTGATAGGCCTTCCTCTTTGATTTACTTCCTTCTTTTGGTGGCGCCATTGGCCAGCAGAGGGCGTGGTCATGCCCACCCTCTATAGGGTGACTCAGGAGGCATTTCTATTGAGGGTGATCATAACCCCACCCACAGGGCCGGGGGAGAGGGGAGTTGTCCTTTATAATCTGGGGCGCAACTGTCATCCTGGAATCTCCCTACATCATCATTCTGGAGATTTCCTTCCTTCCTCTTCGGTGTCGAATCTCCTGTTTCATGTATCTGTTTCTTGCCTCTTAATTTACATCCTCCTATTGGTAGAGGACAACTTCCCATAGCTCATTGAGAAAGGAGATATGAAGTAAACTTTTTGTTCCAATTTTAGTATATGTGCTGCTGAAGCAAGCCCTGAGGTAAACTTTTTGAGCTTGCATATCTGAAAATGCCGGATTGCTCCTTCACACTGGAACAACAGCTTGGTTGGTTATAGAATTCTAGATAGGAAATCATTTTCTTTAGAATTTTGAAGTCATTTCTCCATTGTTTTCTTGCTTCGAGTAACTCTTTTGAGACGTTTAAAGTCATTCTGGGGGTGCCTCGGTGACTCGGTCAGTTAAGCGCATCTGCCTTTGGCTCTGGGTCATGGGATCTAGCCCCGTGACCAGTTCTCCACCCAGTGGGGAGTCTGCTTCTTCCTCCCCGTCTCCCTCTGTGCTCTCTCTCTCAAATAAATAAATAAAATCTTTTTTAAAAAATTAAGTCATTCTGATTTTTTTTTTTAGGGAAACTCTACACCCAAAGTGGAGCTTGAACTCACAACCCGACCCCAAGATCAAGCATCACAGACATCAGCAACTGAGCCACCCAGGCGCCCCCTGACTTCTGATCTTCTTATGAAAGTTGTGTTTTGTTTTGTTTTGTTATAAGCTTCCTCTTTGGAAACTTATAGGTCATCTCTTTGTCTCTAAGACTCTAAAATGTGACAATAAAATGTACTTTGGAGTGGGTCTGTTTTTAACAATTGTGCAGGTATTCTGTGGGCTTTGTCAATATATAAGCACACGTCCCCTGGTTCTGAGACATTTTCTTAAATAATTTAAAAAAATAATTAAAAAAATTTTTTTGAACCTTAAAAAGAATTCCTCTATTTCCTGTTTTGAGCTTATTTGATTTTGGGGGTTTCTGGGCAGTCTCTCTAAGTTTATGATCTTTTCTTTCATATTTTCTGTTTTATTGTTTTCCTTTAGGGTCTCAGGGCTTTCTTCAACTTCCTCCTGAGCTTTCATTTCTACTCTCATGTTTTTTGTTTCCTTAATGCCTTTTTTTTTTTTGGTACATAACATCCTGTTCCTGCTTCATGGACGCAGTATCTTCTCATATCTCTGATGATATTCATGACTGGGATTTTTTAGAATTTTCTTTTCTTTTCCCTGGAAATAGTTCCTATTTCCTCCCAGTCTTTGTTTGTTTGTTTGCTTTAGTCTCTGTCATCAATGTTAGAGGCTTTTCTTGGATACTGGTGATCTCAGATGCATTTGGTTCTGACTAAGAGTGGGGAAACAAAGAGCAGGTTGGATGATCTCAGTGCCCCGTAAGTTTTGCTGCAGTGACCTGGGTTGGTCATTTGCTTGGAAATCCCAAGTGTTTCTATTGTTTGATCTTTCCTCTTTGACTGTTCAGGTTACTCAGAAAAGATTCTTCTAATCTCCAGCCTAGAGGTTGTAGTTTTACTTCTAGCGTTCTGGGAACCCAGTCAGGGGGAAGGCATGGAGGTCTCAGCTTTCAGCATGTATGTGTAATTCGTAGCTATAATACATAATTCCACCTTTAGTGCAGTTCTCAGCTGTAGCAGAAGACCTTCTCCATGCAAAGACTGTTCATTCGTCCTTTAACTAAGAATAATCCCCCCATTCATCTGCAGCGTTTGTGCTGACTGCTTAGCTTTCCCCCAATTCTCCTTATTTTATTTTATTTTTTTTAAAGATTTTATTTATTTATTTGACAGATAGAGATCACAAGTAGGCAGAGAGGCAGGCAGAGAGGTGGGGGGGAAGCAGGCACCCTGCCGAGCAGAGAGCCTGATGTGGGGCTCCATCCCAGGACCCTGAGATCACGACCCGAGCCAAAGGCAGCAGCTTAACCCACCGAGCCACCCAGGCGCCCCACCCCCAATTCTCCTTATTTTAGATTTCCCTCCCACCCCCTCTCCAATTCCAGATGTAATTGCAGCTTCTGATTAGGAATCATTTGGAGGATTCTACAGTGAAAATATGGTTGCTTCCCATATTGCCGTCTCAGAATTCTACTTTTACTCTTCTGTTGTCACCTGGTCCACGTGCTGACTGTCTTGGGAATGTTGCTGTTGCTATTCCCTCCTCTCGAATTCTTCCCCTCTTCCTTACTTTTGAAAAGCGAGTTACCTTTTCAAATATAATGACTGTCCTGCTAACGGGACTTTGGTGTAGGTGAGATTAGTTGTATATGTTGGATCTGTATTTTAACTGGGAGGTAAGTAACTTCTCAAAATCAATCCCTCTTCTCCCCCTCTCTCATGTGGAAGTTATAAACTCTTATTTCCCTTTTTTTTTTAGACTGTGAACCATTTAATAGACATGCTTTATTTAAAATCTAGGGGCACCTGGGTGGCTCAGTGGGTTAAGCCTCTGCCTTTGGCTCAGGTCATGATCTCAGCGTCCTGGGATGGAGCCCCACATCGGGCTCTCTGCTCGGCGGGGAGCTTGTTTCCCCCTCTCTCTGCCTGCCTCTCTGCCTACTTGTGATCTCTGCCTGTCAAATAAATAAATAAAATCTTAAAAAAAGAAATAAAATCGAGAATTGTTTGGTATCTCTACCATTCTCCTTAACACCAATCACTCCCTCCTCTCATACATGTAACTGTTGTTCATTATTTGATTTGTGTGTTTTTTTTTTTTACAACCTTCCTCCCAAATTAAACATTGTCATCATAAGATTGCTTTGTACATACAGTTAATACTTGCTTTGATTTTACACGTTTTCTTGCCTGTTATTGGCATTCAGCTCCTTCTTCCATCCCATATCTGCTTTGGGGATCATTTATCCTAAACTGAACTTATTATGATTCTAATGGTTTGTGTCCTTCTGAATTCCAGGAACTCCCCAGCCCATGTATCTTCAAAAATCGTCTCTTTTCATTCTCTTTAGACTCTGCTCCCAGCTTCCAGATTAGACCTATAGTAGACGTCAAATTTTATTCTATTTTCTGGGTTTCTTTCTTTCTTTTTAGATTTTATTCATTTATTTGACAGAGAGAGATCACAAGTAGGCAGAGAGGCAGGCAGAGACGGGGGGTGGGGGGTGGGGGTGGGAAGCAGCCTCCCCGCTGAGCAGAGAGCCCGATGCGAGGCTCGATCCCAGGACCCTGGGATCATGACCTGAGCCGAAGGCAGAGGCTTAACCCACTGAGCCACCCAGGCACCCCATGGGTTTCTTAACCTCTAATCAGCATAGATAAATGTTTAGCCAGTCCTCTGAATTTGTATATGTATTGATTTATTTGAAGTAAGTAGAAGAGGGTAGAGGTATATGAGAACATACGGCTAACGGACTTTTAAAAATAGGGTGCCTGCTTCACATGCTGATGGGAAGTTTGAACCCTGGAGCCTCATCTCTAGCTACTCCCCAAAAGTAAAAGATAGGTGCACCACTGTGCTTTGCAGAATTTCCAGACTCCCAGCCTCTGGCCCCTAGCTCATTGCTCTCGTCTGCTGGAGGGAGATTAGATCACTGCAGTTGCATGGGAGTCTAGAAAGTGCAAACTCTTCCAGCCTTTATAATACAGGAAGGCAAGATAGAAATGGGTTGGAATGGGGGGCACCTGGGTGGCTCATGGGGTTAAGCCTCTGCCTTCGGCTCAGGTCATGATCCCAGGGTCCTGGGATAGAGCCCCGCATCAGGCTCTCTGCTCAGTGGGGAGCCTGTTTCCTCCTCTCTCTCTGCCTGTCTCTATGCCTCCTTGTGATCTCTCTCTCTGTCAAATAAATAAATAAAATCTTTAAAAAAAAAGAAAGAAAAAGAAATGGGTTGGAATGGTACTGAGTAAACCAAGTTTACAGTCTCTGCCACTTATGTAGTTTTATGTCTGGTGATAAGAGAAGCAGAGTGTATTTCCGTGCATGGGGTCAATGTCCACTCGTGGTATTTCACAGCAAGGTCCGTATCTATCAGTGTCCTGCCCACAGCAGTGACTAGCTGGGTCCCAACCCAACAGTTCTTGGGGCAAGCCATGGCTGCGATTTCATCATTTTCCAAGCCTGGTTTTCCAGTCTCCCAGCCAGTTCTCTGAATTCCTCAATGACCTTCCAGCGCCTTTTTGCTTAAGTTAGCTAACCAGTATCTACTGCTGCCAATGGATTCGTACCCACCTCACTCCTACTTTTTACCCAATCATTTAATGTAAATTGCGGTCTGTAAGGTAAGACAGAATTCAAAACAGAGGCTGAGAGTACTGGGCATTTGTCATTTTGTTTGCCTCACTTCCACTCCTCTCCTTTTGATTCCTTTTTGGGAACCTGTTCCCCCTCTCCCATTCAGCCTCTGCAATGGAGGTGAAGCAGTCTCCACTGGACAGATCCAGGGATGGTGCAGGCCTAGCCAATCAGAACCTTCCCTCCTCCTGCTCAAGTGATGTACTCACAGCACACCCCTCTGGCCTGTTAAAGACACTTAATGCTAGTACATTCAGTTCTCTTTATCTGGGATAATTATGTTCTATCAAGTTGTCGGAAACAGCAATTTAGCAAATACGGAACCCTTGCTCCTAAGGGAAATAAAAGATTAGGTTCCTATAAGCCTCTGCTCACATTTTCCTCAACCAATCGATACATAATCTTTTGTTTTTAAGATTTATTTTATTTATTTGACAGAGAGAGAGATCACAAGTAAGCAGAGAGGCGGGCAGAGAGAGAGAGAGATGGAAGCAGGTTCCCTGCTGAGCAGAAAGCCCAATATGGGGCTCGATCCCAGGACCCCGAGACCATGACCTGAGCCGAAGGCAGAGGCTTAACCCACTGAGCCACCCAGGCGCCCTCAATACATAATCTTGATTTATATGTTTCTGTTTAGACATCCTATTTAACATATGATCAATTCACTAAGGTTGAACTCACAGCCAATGGCACTATTACTCATGCATGAGGGAGGCTTCTCTAACACATGCGTTTTCTCCCTAAGGTACATTAGAGGCAGGCTGCTTATGGTTCAGAACACTAGACAGTACGTCAGTGTTATCCTTGGGGCCATTTAAAATAGTGAAAACAGCAAGAAAAAGCACAACAATGCCCAAAACACGGCACTAAATAGACTGCAAAAAGGGTAGCTGTTTACAGGATGAACAAAAGCAAGAAGAGAGAGTGTTGGCTTGTTGGATCTCAGCTGGGAGCCAGTTTGCTCAATGACTCAAAAATCTTTTTTCTTTTTTTCTGTTTTGGAAGCAAAAGAGAAACAAAGTTTGCCAAGCTTTATTTGGGTTGTACTGGTTACATATAACATATCTAACCCTATATCTAGCCCTATATCCTACCCACACTATGCAGCCCCCATGGGTGACTCAAAATTTTCATCTCTACACATGTGTACAAATGACCTTGAAAGCATGGTCAAAGTGCCTGGTATTGATTTTTTGGGTTATAAATACATTTAAATGAGGAGGTGAATTCACAGGTCCATAACCCATGACTAATGATGACTTTTGCTGGAAGCAACTTTTGTTGGAAGAGGAGTTCTATTCCTTCCAGGGGTGGGCTGAGAAGCACCCCTGAGGATCTAAGCTGGGGGATGCCGCTACCAGGTGTGCAAAGCCTGCATCAGTGAAATCAGCACCAAGGAAAATAAAAGTAAGATAGAAAGATACTTGGTCTGGAAGATGTTTGTGAGCCTCTGGATCAAGTCATGCCTGAAACATGTTACCCCCACATTTTACTGTGTGATAAATCAATAACTTCTCCTTTTGCCTAAAATAAAACAAAAGGCAAAAGGTAGAAAGGTCTTAATAAGGGTGTTAAACATCAGAACATTACTCTTTACTTTTTTTTTTTTAAAGAATTTATTTATTTATTTGACAGAGATCACAAGTAGGCAGAGAGGCAGGCAGAGAGAGAGAGAGGAGGAAGCAGGCCTCCCGCTGAGCAGAGAGCCCGATGTGGGGCTCGATCCCAGGACCCTGGGATCATGACCTGAGCTGAAGGCAGAGGCTTTAACCCACTGAGCCACCCAGGTGCCCCACTCTTTACTTTTTTTTTTAAAAAGACTTTTTATTTATTTTGCAGAGAGAGGCAGAGTGAGGTGGAACACAAGCAGGGGGAGTGGGAGAGGGAGAAGGAGCCTCCCACTGAGCAGAGAGCCCGATATCGGGCTTGATCCCGCCTTTGCACCTGAGCCAAAGGCAGAAGCTTAACTGCCTGAGCCACCCAGATGCCCCGACTCCTTGTTAAAAGGACACAAATTATCAAAATGTCAAAACTATTTGCAGCTTTTTCCCTTCTCCCCTGTCCCTGGAGGACTACCTTGTCAGTATCTTTCTTCCCTCCAGCCCCTGGCCTCAGTGTGAAAACCAGAGAAACCAAAGAGCGAAGCAAGGAGGTGGTGTGGGGAGTTTTGTAGGAATGATGTGATGTTATCTGGGAGAGGGGAAAGGAAAAAAAGATTGGGGTGGTGGAAAGAGAGAGGGAGGAAAGAAAAGACCCACAAGGTCTCCTTGAGACCAAGTGACTGGTCTCAAGGAGAATGGGGGAGGAGAGGTTTGGGAGGCAAAAATGGAGAAACATCAAAGCGATAGAGGAAAGGGGATTAACATTTTTTCTCTTGAGATAAAATATCCATACAGAAAAGTGCACAAACTGTAAGTGTTCAGCGGGATGACTTGCCACAGATCGAACCCATGTAACCGCCACTCACATGAAGGGACATTAGTAGCTCCTCACAGCTCCTGCCATCCCATTTACCACCTCCTGGTTACCACTTCCTGCCATCACCCTGCCAAGAGCAACCACTGTGTGAATAGTTAACAAAATTTGTAAGATTTGTTAAATTTGTCTTACTGGCTCTTTGAAGGCCATGTAGGTGGACTCACACAGTATGTACTCATTTGTATCTGATTTTTTTCACTCTGTTGTCACGTGGAACTGTAGTGCTTGCTCTTTAATATTTGCTTGTGTGAATACCCACAACTTCTGCTCCCCTGACACATATTTGAGTTGTTTCCATATGGTTGGCTACCCTACTCAAGACTTGATATTATTTCCTTTTCCTTTGAGCTCATCAGGTCTGTAGTGACACTGTGTTGTGGCTTCAGTCTGTGCTTCCCTGGTGACAAGTGAAGTTGGGCAATTTTTCATGTTTACCCGATGTCTGAACATTGTCTTTTGTGAAATATCTGTTTCTCCTTCGCCTCCTCCCCTTTTCCTTCTCCTCCTTCTTTTTCTTCTCTCTGACAATGAAGTATAGCCTATCTTATGGTCATGCCTAATACAAGGGGGCTGAAAACTGCAGGTGATGGATCAAAGGCTGACAGGATCTGGAGGAGAAATACTGGCAGTCAGGTCTGGAGGGGGTGAGAGGAGTTGTGATCAAAGAGGAGTTGTGAGTTGTGATCAAGGAAGCTGGGGATGGATGTGTGTGTGCTGAGAAGGAAGTTTCTGGAGAAGCACATGAGACGTGTTGACAGGCTAACCTTCCATCAGTGTAGACCATTCTCCCCAGTGTAAAGCCCCACAGAGCCAAGAGGGCTGGTCTCTGACGATTGGAACATTCTAGGAGAATCCTGGTGTCATGCACTTCTTCTTGTTTCAGTGTAGGGACTAAACCGGGGCTTGGTCCATATAGTTGTTCATTCATACCTTTATAGGACTGTCATTACACAAGTCAACCCATCAGGGAAGAAAACCCCTTCTGTCTTGATGGTTCTTTCTGTGGAAAATACACTTGCTTAATCTGCTAGACTTAGTATCAGGATGTAGAGCTAGGTCCCTGTCCGCTGGGGACTTCTTCCCTGAGACTGGAGAGCATTGTCATACCAGGCATGGCCACCAGGGAGCAAGCAAGAGCAGCTGGGACCCAGTCTGGAGAGAATCCATTAGAAGCAGGACTCTAGGAATGGAAAGAGGCTATGGCTCTCAGTCACCAGAAAACAGGAAAACCTCCTAAGCTGTGGAGATTGGATTGTCTTGCTGCTGGTTCCTGGTGCTAACTGTTGGGTGGTGAGTGCTGAGCCCACGCACACTCCGTAAGTCCTAGCCTGTCCCTTGGTGGGGCTGGCTCTGAACCAGACTGGTGCCCTAGCGCCACACTGGCTGTCCAGCCATCCTTAGGGCCCCCTGCCACAGTGTTGAGCTACTCAGAAGAGAGCCTTGGGTGGACCCTGCTGGAGCCTGACCCAAGGTTACCCTTTGAACATTGCACTGAATCTTCCCCATCCTGGCTTCCTCGTTCTCTAGAATTTGTCCAAGTTAGAGCAAAAGGCCAGCAGCATGGAGATCAGTGTTTCCCCCTGACTAGCAACCAACTCGCCTTATGGTGACAGTATCTTGCTTTGCCTGCCCCACTGGCTGCAGCCATGGAAAAGTCAAAGAGCCTCCCTCCTTGCCTAAGGGTGGGTGCATGACCCAGCCTGTTTCCTGGGAACCAGAATCTTGAGAATGATAGAAATGGGGTATAGCTGATTTCTCCGGATAGAGATGTCCTGCCAGTGTGTCTGATGGTTCCTGCTGCCCAGATTCCCAGAACTGTCCTGCTTCTTGTCCCAACTGTGACCTGGCCATTCAGCATTCTTTGTATTCTGAGAGTTTACCCTTCCAGGGACTTCAAACAAATCCGTTCGAAAAAGACAGACAGAATGTGTTTCTTTTCCTTGCAACTAGAGAACGCTAAGTGACCCAGATGGGCCGAATGGAAGAAGGTGACATCACATGTAAGGAATACTTGTATGAACCTGATGATGGGTCCAAAACCCACCTGCGTGTGGGCCAGAAGGTGAAAGTGGACCCAGGGGTAGAGTGGGAGGTGAGAGCTTGGGGATTCCCAGGACCAGCACAGCAGAAGCCAGCAAGGCAGTGAGAAAGCACTCTCCCTCCCCAGTTATGGCTTCATTAATGGGGCATAGAACTTGGACAAGCCAGGGGACGCTTAGGCAGCAACTTGCAGGATGCTCTGTTCCTGCAAGAAGGGCCACTGTGAGGAGGGATCTGGATGTCTCATCAAAAGAGGAGAAGTGAAAGGAGCCGAGGGGCTTCAGCCTGGAGCCAAGAAGGCATGCAATCTTAAAGTGTCACTTTTTCAGTCATCCGACAGTAATTCCTGGGACGTCAGGCACTGCTGGATAAGGCAAGACATATTCGGCTTCAGAGGACGAACAGTCTGGTAACCCGATGTGGGGAGTACAGGGCTCTGTGGTATTGCCTGCTCTGGATGGGGAGTGGGCTTCCTGGAGGAGGGGGTATTTAATGTGAGTCTAGAAAGATGTGTAGGAAGGAGTTACTCTGGCCAGGAGGATGGGCTTGGGAGAGGGGAGTAGCCGGCGCCAGGGTCGTGTGGGGAGGGGACAAGATGTCTTGCATGGAATGGGGACTGAGGGGGAGGGAGTTGGCATCAGATCAGAAAGACCCTCGGATATCAGGCCAAGGGAATCACGGAAGGTTTTTTTTGTTTTGTTTTTAAAGATTTTATTTATTTATTTGTCAGAGAGAGAGAGAGCATATGAGCACAGGCAGACAGAGAGGCAGGCAGAGGCAGAGGGAGAAGCAGGCTCCCTGCTGAGCAAGGAGCCCGATGCGGGACTCGATCCCAGGACGCTGGGATCATGACCTGAGCCGAAGGCAGCCGCTCAACCAACTGAGCCACCCAGGCGTCCCCACAGAAGGTTTTTAAGGGGGGGAAGAAACCAAATGATATTTGCTTTAAAAAAAAAAATCACCGTGGAAATGATTTGGAAGCAGAGCAAGACTGGAATGTATAAGACAAGCCAGGAGGTGGTAGGAATAGTCCCAGGAGGAAAGTGGTCTGGGCTGGTGGAAGAGCAGCGGGGACAGGGAAGGAATTGTTGGAGGGTTACTGGGGCGGCAGGATGGGAGAAGATGAGGTCACAGAAGGCCTGTCCGCCAGGTAAGATATCGAGTGATGAGGATGGCAGGCGGTCTTCCAAAGACCCATCCTGGTCATGGCAATGGAAGCTTGGGTGGCCAAATGCCATTTTGTCAGAACAGCCAGACCATCTGGTTTTCAGAGGTGGACACACAGTAACCGAGCCCATCAGGGACTGCCTCAAAGTTTCAAGTATCAATTTGTTAACTCCCAGGGGAAAATTAAACTTCTGGGTTGCCTGGGTGGCTCAGTGGGTTAAGCATCTGCCTTCAGCTCAGGTCATGATCCTGGGATCCTGGGATCAAGTCCCTCATTGGGCTCCTTGCTCTATGGGGAGTCTGCTTCTCCTTCTCCTCTGCCTGCCCCTCTGCTCCCCCGGCTTGTGCTCTCTGTCTGTCAAATAAATAAATAAAATCTTAAGGAAAAAAAAAAAAAGAAACTCAAACTACTGTAAACCTAAACAGATCTAAACAGGGACAGTGTTCACTTGCCGCTCACCAGGCACCTCTATGCCCTTGCCCTGGGGACTGGAAGGGTCACACAAGGGAGAAGGAGAATGAAGGTGTGGGGTTGTGGGGTCCCTGTAAGGCTCTTTAGGACAACCACGAGCAGCTTGCTGTTGAAGACCACTGTCCACTGGGGAGTCCATGTTGCCTGGAAAGTGAATGCCCACATCTGCTGGGTTCAATGCCTCTCACCCTGGAGAGATGAACACCCTGGGTTCAATGCCAAATTTCATCTTTCCCTTCAATCTCTGTTTTCCGGATGTTCCTCCCAACCTGTTCTGGGCCCCTCTTTCCTGTTGATACATTTTCCACTATAAGCAGTGCCTTGTTTCTTACATATTGTGACGGTTAAGGATGCAAAAATTGAGAATTAAGTTTACGTGTCATAGGATGGAGCCCATTCCTGGAGCCCACAAGTGTTCTAAAATCTGTATTTATTATATAAATGTTTATGGTTATTGCTTTTTTACAACTCAGGAAAAGCAGACACGGGGGACGATGAGGAGTGAAGAGACTGTTCCGGAACAAAAGAGATTTAAGAGCCGGTACAAGCCCTTAAAATGCACTGTGTGGGCTTGTCTGAAGTCTAATCCAAGCACAGCCGTGGTAAAAAGACATTTTTTTGGCAACAGTTATTGAATACCCAGTATTAGATCATGTTGAAGAATTGTTTTTTTTTTTTTTAAGATTTTAGTTATTTTTTTTGACAGAGAGAGACACAGAGAGAGAGGGAACACAAGCAGGGGCAGTGGGAGAGGCAGTGCTGAGCAGGGAGCCCAATGTGGGGCTGGATCCCAGGACCCTGGGACATGACCCGAGGTGAAGGCAGATGCCTAATGACTGAGCCACTCAGGTGCCCCAGATTGCTACATTTTAAGGGGTGATAATAACATTATGCTTATGTGAGACAATGTCTATATATTTTAGAAATGACAGAACATTATAATGTCTGGAATTTGTTTTAAAATACTCTAGCAAAGGACAAAACTAGGTAAATCTGTGGCAAGATTTGATTAATTGTTGAATCTGAGTTATGAGTATATGGGGGTTCTTTGAACTAATCTATTTTGTGTGTGTACATTTTCATAATCATATAAAAATTAAAGCTGGATTATATGACAGCATTAAATATAAGTAACAATAAAATTAAATTTCTAGGATAATTTCTCTTTTTTTTTTAAAAATATTTTATTTATTTATTCGACAGACAGAGATCACAAGCAGGCAGAGAGGCAGGCAGAGAGAGAGGAGGAAGCAGGATCCCCACTCAGCAGAGAGCCCGATGCGGGGCTGGATCCCAGGACCCTGGGATCATGACCTGAGCCGAAGGCAGAGGCTTTAACCCACCGAGCCACCCAGGTGCCCCGGTAATTTCTCTTTTTAAGATTTTAAAAAATATTTTATTTATTTGATAGAGAGAGACAGTGGGATAGGGAACACAAGCAGGGGGAGTGGGAGAGGGAGAAGCAGGGATCATGACATGAGCTGAAGGAGGATGACTGACGACTGAGCCACCCAGCTGCCCCAAGATTTTCCTTTTTTAAGATTTTTTTTAATTTACTTGACAGGCAGAGAGAGAGAACAGAAGCAGGGGGAGCAGCAGGTAGAGGAAGAAGCAGAGTCCTCGCTGAGCAGGGAGCCGATTGAGGGACTGGATCCCAGGACCAGGGGATCATGACCTGAGCCAAAGGCAGACTCTCAACTGCCTGAGCCATCAGGCACCCCTCTCACTGAACTCTCAAAGCACACTCTTATTTAAAGTATATTTGGAAAGAAATTCAAGTCCACACTTTGATAACAGAAGAAATAAAGTAAATGTAGACTTAAAAAGAGATTCAGGGGCACCTGGGTGGCTTAGTTGGTTAAGCCTCTGCCTTTGCCTCGGGTCATGATCCCAAGGTCCTGGGATCGAGCCCCACATCCAGCTCCCTGCTCGGCGGGAAGCCTGCTTCTCCCTCTCCCGCTCCCCCTGCTTGTGTTCCTTCTCTCACTGTGTCTCTCTCTGTCAAACAAATAAATAAAATCTTAAAAAAAGAGAGAGATTCAACTATACATTTCGAAAACAAGAGGAATTGCAGTGCACAGATAAAGTACATATCTAAGAGGAAATTCATATACATTTAAAAAGAGGGGCACGGTTCTCACTCAGCGTTATTAACATTTAGAAGGTCTGATATCGTGTGCTTTGATTTTGGGAAGCTCATCTTTCTCTGAGGACACACAAGCCCGGTATTTATACCTGTCCATTTGTTAGGCTCTAAAGATACAGAGAGAACTGCGAGGGAGGGAACAAGATGAGACTTATGGAAAGGAGAGTCAGCTTCTGGCAGTGATGAACCGCAGCTGCAAATGCGGTCAAGAATTAGAAATTCTGGAGCACCTGGGTGACTCAGTCGTTAAGCGTCTGCCTTTGGCTTAGGTCATGATGCCAGGGTCCTGGGATCGAGCCCTGCATCGGGCTCCCTGCTCTGCTTTTCCCTCTTCCATTCTCCCTGCTTTGTTCCTTCTCTCGCTGTGTCTCTCTCTGTCAAATAAATAAATAAAATCTTAAAAAAAAAAAAAAAAGAATTCCGAATCCTGCCAGAAATTCCATTTGTGGGTATGTATGGGAAGAAATGAACCACTGTCTCAGAGAGCTGTCGAAACCCCCACGTTTGGTGCAGGATTATTATTTTTTAAAAAGATTTTATTTATTAATTTGACACACAGAGATCACAGGTAAGCAGAGAGGAGGCAGGAGGGGGAGGGGGGGAAGCAGGCTCCCTGCTGAGCAGAGAGCCCGATGTGGGGGATGTGGGGCTCCATCCCAGGACGTTGATATCAGGACCTGAGCCGAAGGGGGAGGTTTAACCCACTGAGCCACCCAGGTGCCCAGTGCAGTATTCTTTTTTTTTTTTTTTTTTAAAGATTTTATTTATTTATTTGACAGACAGAGATCACAAGTAGGCAGAGAGGCAGGCAGAGAGAGAGGAGGAAGCAGGCCCCATGCAGAGCAAAGAGCCCGATGTGGGGCTCGATCCCAGGACCCTGGGATCATGACCTGAGCCGAAGGCAGAGGCCTTAACCCACTGAGCCACCCAGGCGCCCCCCAGTGCAGTATTCTTGACAGTAGTCAAGATATGGAAGCAAGCTAAATGTCCATCAATGAATGAATGAATGAAGGCGATATGGTATGCATAGGCAATAGAATAGGACTCATCCATAAAGAGGAAGGAAACCCTGCTGTTTGGAACCCCATAGATGGACCTTGAGGACATGATGCTAAGTACGATAAGTCAAACAGAAAGACAAATACTGTGTGATCTCACTTCTGTGGATCTGAAAAAAAAACAAAAATTCCAGATATAGAAAGTAGTTGGGTGGGTTGTAGGGAAAATGGGTGCATAAGGGGTACAAACGTCCCCATGAATAGGTAGTTTTAAGATGAATAAGTTCTGGGGGCACCTGGCTGGCTCAATAGTGGCACGTGCTACTCTTGGTCCCTGGATTTTGAGTTCGAGCCTCACGTTGGGTGGAGAGATTACTTAAAAATAAAATCTTAAAAAAAGAAAAAAGGAAAAGAAGGGTGCCTGGGTGGCTCAGTCGTTAAGTGTCTGCCTTCGGCTCAGGTCATGATCTCAGGGTCCTGGGATGGAGCCCCACATTGGGCTCTCTGCTCAGCAGGGAGCTTGCTTCCTCCTCTCTTCCTGCCTGCCTCTCTGCCTACTTGTGATCTCTGTCTGTCCAATAAGTAAATAAAATCTTAAAAAAAAAAAAAAGATGAAAGGCCCCCCGGGTGACTCAGTCAGTTGATCTCTTACTCTTTCTTTTTCTTCTTTTTTTAAAAGATTTTATTTATTTATTTGACAGAGACAGACACAGCAAGAGAGGGAAGACAGCAGGGGAAGTGGGAGAGGGAGAAGCAGGCTTCCTGCAGAGCAGAAAGCCAGGTGCAGGGCTCGATCCCAGGACCCTGTGACCATGATCTGAGCTGAAGGGTTAGGGTTAGGGTTAGACTGAGCCACCCAGACACCTCAAGCTCTGACTCTTGATTTTGTTTTTTTTTTTTTTTCAAAATTGTATTTATTTATTTGACAGAAATCACAAGTAGGCAGAGAGGCAGGCAGAGAGAGAGGGAGGGAAGCAGGCTCCCCTCTGAGCAGAGAGCCCGATGTGGGGCTCGATCCCAGGACCCTGAGATCATGACCTGAGCCGAAGGCAGAGGCTTAATCCACTGAGCCACACAGGTGCCCCTGACTCTTGATTTTGGCTCAGGTCATGATCTCAGGGTCCTGGGGTTGATCCCTGTGTCAGGCTCCTCACTTGGTGGGGAGTCTGCTTGGGATTCTCTCTCCCTCTCCCTCTGGACGCCCCACTCTCTCTCTTGTTCTCTCTCTCTCTCTCAAATAAATCTTAAAAAAAGAGTAAATTCTGGGATGTAATATACAGCATGGTGACTAGTTAAAATATTCTATTATATACTTGAAAGTTGTTAAGAAAGTAGATCTGAAAAGTTTTCAACATGTACATACACACGAAAGGTGAGGGGATTGATGTGTTAACTAACCTTCTTGTGGTAGTCATTTTGCAATATATCCACATATGACACCTTCAGTTTATACAATGTTATAGGTCAATTATATCTCAAAGCTGGGGGAAAAAAATTAGGAATCCTGCCAGAACCCTAGATCAGTGTTCATCACCAGTCATACCAGGGGTCCTAAGGTGGTTTATCTAGGTAGGTGTTTTGATCCTCAATCTGTCCTTTTAGAGACATCCCATCTCTTCATGTATTAGACACACCCTTGGAAACCCAGCCCTGTCATGTCACAAGTGGTCCTTAAATTTGCCTTTTCCCTTCACCACTGAACACCTGTCACTCACCCTTGGCCCCAAGTGCCTTTCCAGTGGCTGCTGATGTTTCTTCTTTATCTGAAGTACACGGCACTGGAGTCAGTCCTTGTTTACCCTTTTCTGACCCAGCATTAAAGAATAAGAGCAAATGCCAACCAAATGTCAAGATAAATGCCTAGAAAAGCTACAGGTGGGGAAGGTACTGTGAAACAGCCTAAAGTATTGGTTTGGCAGGGCTCTGATGGTGTCCCAGCTTAGCCTCTGACAGGTGACCCAGGAGTGTTGGAACATAAGTATGAAAGGGTCAGCTTGCAGGCCATCGAGGGCCGCTGGCTGCCTTGACCTGTGAATGCCGTGGAACATCCCATCAGCAGCAGAATGCATCTGCTGCTGTCATCCGTGTAGCCAGCTAGGGTTGGCTGGGGTTGCAGCACCTTTCGCTTTCCCACTCCCCGTGACTAGGTTTCCACCTCAGATATGCTTCTTGGAGATTGCACTGGTCACCGAGATTAAGCCTACCTGTCCCTTAGGCTCCTCAGTTCCACCTCTGAGAGAGGAGCTAACCTCACACACGTGTGCTGTATCCTGCTTGTTACGTTCTCCAAGGAAGAGCCTATCAAGGGACACCTCTGCTTCTTTCCTCTGTGCTAAATGTCCAGCTGATACTGAACCCATTGGGATCTGCTTTCTATCCTTCCCTTCCCTTATCTCAGCTTCTGGAACATCTAAGGTGTCCATCACAGACCCCTAATTACCAAGATTTTTTTTTTTTAAGATTTTTATTTATTTGACAGACAGATATCACAAGTAGGCAGAGAGAAAGAGAGAGAGAGAGGAGGAAGCAGGCTTCCTGCTGAGCAGAGAGCCCCATGTGGGGCTCGATCCCAGGACTCTGGGATCATGACCTGAGCCGAAGGCAGAGGCTTCAACCCACTGAGCCACCCAGGCGCCTCTACCAAGATCTTTCTTTAGTGACCAGCACATCCCCACTCATACCTACAAATTCTCTTCTCTTGGCTTCCTCAACCCTCTCTTCTGCTTCTCCTCCTCCCTCTCTGCCTGCTCCCCCTTTGTCTGTCCATCTGAAGTGGCCGGCTTCCCACCAGCCTGGGCTCTTTGTCACTTCTGTCCTCTCAGGATGGGCTGTTCACTCCCACGACTCCGTCAGACAACGGCGGGTGGCTCCCAGCCCTGCCCTTCTTTGTGAATCTGGGGACAGCTGCCCCTGGGAGCCGTCCTCCACCAGGGTGTCCCACAGGCACTGCAAACTCAGTAAGATCCAAACTGAACTCCTTAGAGGCATCATCTGATCCCCACAGATGTCTCTGGCCTCACAATCTACCAGATTGTGGTGGGCTCGGCACAAATGTGGCCTTAGAGCTAATTAAATCAAACGAATATGGAAGGCAACAGAATGTTTTCAGACCCTTAGAATAGCAGCTTGGCATAATGTCACAGTGATCCCATCTGCTTTATGTTCAGAAAGCCTCAATATAAATCCTATAGAAACTTTGGGATCGCTTTCCCAGACAACAGCAGGGTGCCTCAAGGGGCCAGGCATCCTTCCCCTGAGTGAAGGTGAGTGGTGGGGCAGTGGTGAACTGGAGGACACGGGCTCCACCTCAAAGGAGGGGACAATTCCTTCAGCGGGAGTAGGCTTGTGTGCACGTAGCCACGACCCCCGAGTTTTCAAGAGAATCCAGAAATCTAGATTTTCATGTGAATCTTCCAACCATTAAATGGTGGCAACTAATTCAAAATTAAAAATATACTATGTGTGGGACGCCTGGGTGGCTCAGTTGGTTGAGCAGCTGCCTTCGGCTCAGGTCATGATCCCAGCGTCCTGGGATCGAGTCCCACATTGGGCTCCTTGCTTGGCAGGGAGCCTGCTTCTCCCTCTGCCTCTGCCTGCCACTCTGTCTGCCTGTGCTCGCTCTCTCTCTCTCTCTCTCTAACAAATAAATAAATAAAATCTTAAAAAAAATATATATATATATATACTATGTGAGCCAAATAATTTTTTAAGAACACAGTGCTATCCCTGTCTCTGTGTCTGTGAATAGAAGATGTGGGTGTGGGGCTTGGGGATCAGACAGACACCAGCTCAAATATTTCCCTGTGTGGTAATGAGGATAAGAGATCGTATTTGTGAAACGACCGGTCCAGAGCAGTGCCCTAAATGGAAGTCAATTTTTTAAAAGATTTTATTTATTTATCTGAGAGAGAAAGAGAGAGAAAGCAGGATTAGGAGAGAAGGGGGAGAGGGAGAAACAGACTCCCCAGTGAGCAGGGAGCCCGATGCGGGGCTTGATCTCAGGACCCTGGGATCATGACCTGAGCCGAAGGCAGACGCTTAACCCACTGAGCCACCCAGGCGCCCGGAAGTCTGTTTTCACTCCATCAGCACGACTGACATGTATATCAAAAGAATGTGTTTACATGGTCAGCATAGGACAACTGGGTATATGAACGCACCGAGGAAGGGGAGGGCCAGCCACAAGCACTCGCTGCTCAGTAATTCTGTTGCCCATTTCCCCTGGACTGGGAATGAGCACCTCTGGATAAACCATGTGGCTGTACAGTCTAGGGACAGCCTTCCGATTTGTCCCCCAGGCTTGTCTGTGTTTCATTCTCCGATGCACTTAGAAAAGCCAGATGCTCCAGGCCATCAGTGCTGGAGTTCTGAGTCTGGAACTGGAGAGAGGGCCTGGCCAAAAGATGTCCTTCCCGAGAACCCCTAGACATGACCTTCATTGTCAGCCCCAAACTATGTCGGCCATGAGGAGCCCCTGCACCGTCTCCCAGAGGTCAAGAGGCCTAGGACCATTTCCCTCATTTGAGGATTCAGGCAAATTAAAAATGAACACTTGCGGGGCGCCTGGTGGCTCAGTCAGTTAAGCATCTGCCGTTGGCTCCGGTCAGGATCCCAGAGTCCTGGGGTCGAGTCCCGCATCGGGCTCCCTGCTCACTGGGGAGCCTGCTTCTCCCTCTCCTCTGCTGTTCCCCTCCAGGCTTATACACCCTCTCTGTCAAATAAATAAATAAAATCTTTTTAAAAAATGAACACTTTCCAAGACAAGTTTTTACAGTATAAATATTTACATTTAACAAATTAACATGTCCAAACATGTGTGCGTGGCGCGCGCGCGCGCGCACACACACACACACACACACACACACACACTATAATGCTATTTAACTGTGCTATTCATGGATAATTAGATGGAACTGCCTTCCCTTCATTTCCTTTCCCTGTTCCTCTAGTGACTTCTCTTCATTTCCTGCTTCAAAATTCAGCTCCTCTGCTGTGACTCCTTCTTTGACTTCCTCTTGAGGAAGTTCTGAACTAATTTGTGCTGCTGCATACATTTACTACTGCAGTTTTGGATTGGCGGTGCACCTTCCACTGGCCTGGGGACGCCTCCAGGGAAGAGACTGGGAAAACCCTTGTCTGTAACCCCAGCACCCAGCCTGGTCCTGGCAGACTGTAGATGCGAAATGAATGGAGGGAGGGAAGGAGAGATGAGAAGGCTCTAGCAAGAACAAAGTGTTGGGGTGCCTGGCTGGCTCAGTCCAGTAGAGCGGCCTGCTCTGGATTTTGGCTCAGGTCATGATCTCAGCATCCTGGCATCAAGCCCCCGCATCCGGCTCCATGCTCAGCGGGGATCCTGCTTCAGATTCTCTCTCCCTCTCCCTCTGCTCCTCCCCCACTCATATGTGTGTATGCTCCCTCTCTCTCTCTCTCTTGCTAAAAATAAATAAATAAATATTTTTTAAAACTTAGAAAAAGAGGACGCCTGGGTGGCTCAGTTGGTTAAGCGGCTGCCTTCAGCACAGGTCATGATCCCAGCGTCTTGGGATCGAGTCCCACATCGGGCTCTCTGCTCGGCAGGGAACCTGCTTCTCCCTCTGCCTCTGCCTGCCTCTCTGTCTGCCTGTGCTCGCTCCTGCACTCTCTCTGACAAAAATAAATAAATAAAATCTTAAAAAAAAAAAACTTAGAAAAAGAAAATGAGATCAAAAGTAGGAGCCCTGGGGCACCTGGGTGGCTCAGTGGGTTAAAGCCTCTGCCTTCGGCTCAGGCCATGATCCCAGGTCCTGGGATTGAGCCCCACATCGGGCTCTCTGCTCAGCGGGGAGCCTGCTTCTCCCTGTCTGTCTGCCTGCCTCTCTGCCTACTTGTGATCTCTCACTCTCTCTCTGTCAAATAAATAAATAAATAAATCATCTTTTTTAAAAAAGTAGGAGCCCCAAGACAAGAAGTGGTTTGGGGAATCGCTCCTGTGGGGTAAGTGGTTGGGGAGCTCCCCCTCCAGCCCCTCACTTGTGTGGCCTCTAGCCAGCATTCCTGTTTGACACTCAGCTGGTCCCCTGGTTTGTGACAGCCTCACTTCTTTCTGGTGAAATCCCTCCCCACCTTCAAGATCAGATCAACAGAAACCACCATTCCTGGCAGCTGGACACAGCCACACATGTCTTCTTATTTGATCCTAACAACCATGCCCCTAGACAGATGTTATGACTTCATTTTTCACAGGCAAGGAAACAGAGGCCAGACGTAACTTACCAGGTGAGAAAACAGTGGTCAGAAAGGCTCTTGGCCGAAGTCTCGCCAGGAGACAGATATATTTGTCACTTCCATATTAGTGCTAGGGATACCCACGGTCGTGATATGGACGCTGCTTTGACCTTTAGAATTGGCATGTGAGAAACACAACTCAAAATGGGAATAGGCTTTCCCCTCATGCTCTCTCTGCACTCCCTGTTAATATCCGAAGACATAGATAGCTCTTCAGAAGCTGTGGTTGATGACTTGTGGAATGGAAGTACAGGCTTTGGGTGGAAGCTAGGACACACTGCTATTTAGTTTTTGGTTTTTTTAAAGATTTTATTTATTTATTTATTTATCAGAGAGAGAGAGAGAGAGCACAGGCAGAGAGGCAGGCAGAGGCAGAGGGAGAAGCAGGCTCCCTGCCGAGCAGAGAGCCCGATGTGGGGCTCGATCCCAGGACCCTGGGATCATGACCTGAGCCGAAGGCAGCCGCCCAACCAACTGAGCCACCCAGGCGTTCCTTGTTTTGTTTTTTTTTAAAGCAGACTCCACACCTGCTGTGGAGCCCAATGAGGGGCTGGAACTCATGACCTTGAGATCAAGACTTGAGCTGAGATCAAGAGTTAGAGGCTCAACTGACTGAGCCCCCCAGGCGTCCTCCAGACTTTCATTTAAATGAGGAATCCCGGGGCGCCTGGGTGGCTCAGTGGGTTAAAGCCGCTGCCTTCGGCTCGGGTCATGATCCCAGGGTCGTGGGATGGAGCCCCGCTTCGGGCTCTCCGCTCTGCGGACAGCCTGCTTCCTCCTCTCTCTCTCTGCCTCTTTGCCTACTTGTGATCTCTGTCTATTGAGTAAATAAATAAAATCTTTAAAAAAATTTTTAAAAAAATTAAAATTTACCCATTACCCAAATGGGTGTGAAGAAGCCAGTATAGCTTCCAAGAACTTCTCCAAGCTTCTCAACAAAAAGTACCGAGTACACACCCAGGGTTGGACAACACTATCATTAGCGCCAAGACTTTTCATTCCTGAGCCCATGGCAGACATCACTTATGGATCACAGGACTCCCTCCCACCAAGCCAGAGAAATAGCCCATCAATGCAACAATCCGAGTAGCTACAACCAATTGACTGGAGTGGGTGCATGCCAACAAACCTCGCCAACATTTCACCTTATTGCATGCTGGGCCCCTTGCTAGGAGATGCAGGGATGAATAACACACTGTCTCTGCCCTCAAATCAAATACGGGTAGGGGCAGGGAGTAGGCAAAACTGTGAACCCATATTTACAGCCAAGTTACATATAAAACCAGGGCTAAATTATGAACACGGTATTGTGGAAGCTCATATGAGGCAATGACCAATTCTTCATGGAAGTGTGATACAGAAGCGGGTTTTGAAGGATGAATAGGAGTTGAATAGGCCAAGCAATGTGGAAAAGGCATTCCTGGCAAAGGAACTAACACATGCTAAGGCTTGGGATTCAGAAAGCACTGGAATGGGTGTCAGGAGAAGAAAATTGGACTCTCAAAGTGGGAAGGACCTCTTCCCTGCATTTCTCTAAGCCACAGATATGTCATCTGTAAAAATGATAATAGTGCCTACCTCTTAAGATTGTGCTGAGGACTGAATAAGATAATGTATGTAATGACCTCACACAGTTCCTGTTCAGTGAAAGGCAGCTTCCACAGATGGTTCCAGAATGCCAATGAGCATGAAATTGATCTTTGGCAACTGAGCTAGAATGGGTTTAAAGTAGAGGAACGTCATCAGATATTTAAAAATGTGATATTTTCCATGATTAAAATACACGCCTATTTTAGGGAAAATTGATGATATTTTAAAAGGAGAAAGAAGAAAAGAAAACATGACCTCACCGCCTCTCCACCCAGAGAGATCTCTGTGAATATTTTTGGTGCGGTATCTTCTCGTCTTTACTCAACAGGCTTTTTTATACCCATGACTGTACCACATGGACAAAAACTTCTCTAGTTTTTCCACATAAAAATGGTGACATAAGCAGTTTTCTATATTATGACAATCTCTTTGAATATGTCATTTTAATGGTGAATAGCCATTTGAATGGATCTATTACAATTTACTCCGCGAATTCCCCGCTTGTTGGACAAATATGTTGTTTACAATTTTTTTTTTTAACGACTAACAGTAATGTGATAGAGAACGTCTTGACTCATAAGGCTTTTTTTTGGGGGGGGGGAACTTCATATTCTTTCCTTAAGCGGAAGCCTCAAAGTAACTCGAGAATTTAAGAATCTTGATGCAACGTTAGCCACCTGTCTCTCGAAATGGTGCATTCAAACTCCCTCAGCTGTGTTTGCTTCACACCAGCTTTACCAGCTTTGGGCATCCTCCCTTAAAATAAAATCTCTGCTAGTGTGTTGGCCACAAAAAACAAAAGCAAAGGCACAGCTTTTCCTTCATTATCCAAAAGCCGGAGAAGAGCGCACATGGGCATTTCACACACGGTTCCGCGTTCCAGCTTCTCCGGGCTTGGTTTTTGTCTAGCCGCTTGATGGATGAGGGAGAGATCTTAAGTTGTTATCAAATACACTTAAAATATGAGCTAAAAGGAATATTTTGTTTTCTGTTTGCCTTTTAACCAACTGAGCCACCCAGGCACCCCCTCTGCTTGCCTGTTAATTTAGGGTTTTAATTCTGATGGAATTAAGTCCTACCTAGCTCTTTCTTGGCAATCACTTCTTTCCTTTAAAGGTTTGAAAGGGCAGGAATTTTTCATTCCCTCTAGGTAGGACCTCAATTTCCTCATCTTTTATTTATTTATTTACTTTTAAAGATTTATTTATTCGAGGCGGGGGAGGAGCAGAGGGAGAGGGAGAGACTGTCTTGAGCAGGCTCCGCGCTGAACATGGAGACCACCATGGGTGCTTGATCTCACGACCCTGAGATCACAACTTGAGCTGAAACCAAGTGCGCCACACAGGCACCCCTCTTCACCTTTTAAAAGGGTGCGTAGGCAAAGCTATGATCTCTAGGCTTCCTTCTGGGTGAGGACTCCTGGACTCTGGACTCTACAGTGTAGCCTGACACTGGCAACCCTCTCCATGGGGACTGGGGCTCCTTTCTCCCCCAGGAGCTAATTTATTCATTCAACTAACACCTTCTGAGCTTCTACCCTGTGCTGAGCATTATTCTAGGTGCTGAGGATACAGTAGCAAAGAAAATAAAGCCCCTGCCATCCCTTCTAGTAAGGAGAGATGGACAACAGAGAAACCAGAAAGTTATAATAATTCAGATAGTGCAAATACTATAGAGAGAATAAAGGAGGTAAGGGGTTAGGGAGTGCCAGGAGATGGGGAGGGAAGCTGCTTCTATACCTAGAAGGCTCAGGTGACATTTCAGCAGAGGTGTGAATGAAGCGAGGAAGCCAGTCACATGCTATCTGGTAGAAGAGCATTTCAGGTAGAGGGAAGAGCAAATGCAAAGACCCTGGGGGCAGGAGCCTGCTGGACCAATGAAAGGAACAAGGAGGCCAAATGCAAAGACCCCGGGGGCAGGAGCCTGCTGGACCGATTAAAGGAACAAGGAGGCTAGGTTGGCACAAGGGATGGTGTAGGGAAAGGGTCAGAGAGGGCAAATTGTCTTAGGGCCCTCTTAATGGTTTGGCTTTCACTGAATGAAATGGAAATCACTGGATGGTTTTGTGCAGAGCAATGACCTGATTGTAGCTACGTTTTAAAGGGGTTAGAAGAGGCCTCTGGTCTAGGAGTGCCTTGGTGACTCAAAGGTTAAGCATTGGACTCTGGATTTCAGCTCATGATCTCAGGGTCATGTTCTCAGCAGGGATCCTGCATGGGATTCTCTCTGTCCCTCTCCCTGCTCATTGCAGTCTCCCTCTCTCAAATAAGGAAATTTTATTTTATTATTATTTTTTTAGCTGTTTTATTTTGTGAATTTATTGAACATCTAATTACCAAACAAAACACATGGATCCCAAGTACCCAAGGGCCAATACAGGCAAAAGATTAGGCTCCAATGATAAAGTAGCAACTACTGCAGAAATCAGTGCCCTAGTGAGGGGTGCCTAGGATGGGACATATAGTTGGGTTTAGGCCCCTTTATCCTGCTGTGGCTTAGCACAAAAAGGAGGCACAATGTGTTGCATAGTTCAAATAAATTAATTTTAAAAGAAGAAGGAAAAGGAGGAGGAGGAGGTGGAAGGGGAGGAGGAGGGGGAGGAGGAGGAGAAGGAGAAGGGGAGGAGGTGGCCTCTGGTCTAGTGACCACCATAGGCTCCAGCTCCGGAGTGGTCTATACCCTGTCCCATTCCCAGCTGAGGGAACTTGGCCGTATGTCTCTCCTTCTTAGTTCTCCAGGAAAGAACAATCCAATTTCAGCTAGGAACTCTTCCCCTCCTGCAGCTGACATAACTGGGCCAAGCTTTTATGTAGGTAGTAGGGAGGGGAGGGAGACAACCCTGGGGACTTGTATGTTAAATGTGGAATTTCCTACCTCTGGGATGACCACAGGGTGCTTGCTAATGGTTCTGGGGATGGGCGGTGCAGGCTTCATTCAGTCCACCAGTATCTAGCCAGCATCTACCTGTTGTGAGCCTAGGACACATTCTGGCTCTGGGGAGGTGGAGGATGGTCAATAAGCCAGCAACGAGCCCACACACAGTCATGGTATCCCAAAAGGGAACTTCACCATGCCCAAATTCAGGCCTATGGGTCACCGCACAAAGTTTGCCTCCAGAAATCCATTCAGCTGTGCTATTGTCAGGGCAGGTAGCCTTTTTTGGCCCTGCCCCTCCTAGACCTGGTCAGGTCCTTAAATGAGCAGGCTTGGAGTCCCACAGCTCCTCTCCTTTAAAGCTCTTTCCACAGTGGAACTCTTGTGGAGATTAATAGGATTCTTTGATGTGTCTCGCCCACCATTCTAAAAACTACAGGGCCTGGTAAAGGCATTCTTGGAGCACCCCCGGCATGGTCCCTGACATATAAGGGGTGCTCAAGAAATGGGCTGAGTGAGTCAATGATAAAGGAGAAAGGCAGGTAATGTTTTCGCCTTTTACAGGCAATAAAACATGCCCAGACAGGTGTGACTGCCTTCTGGCCCAATTCCTACAGTAGGAGCATGCCGAGCATAGGGCCACACCTGATGGCCTCCCAGGCCCTCCTCCAGTTTCTCCTCTGCTCCTCGGAGGACAAAGGCAGTCCTGAGCCTCTGAAACAAGACCGGTTTCCCAGGAAAAGATCCTATGGCAGGTGTGGAACAAGTGACAGCCCATTGATAACAATAATAGCATTTAGAATGTACCAGATACTATTTCTACAGCAGCTCTTTGAGTCAGCTTCTATTAGCATCCTCATTTTAAAGATGAAGAAATGGAGCGCAGTGTTTAAGTGCCATGGCCAAGGTGATAGCAGAGCCAAGGTCACAGAACTAAGTTGCCTCTGCTGCTGCACAGAACATCAGCATGGGCTCAGAGGTCAGGTGCTCCCCGGGCTCTGCCTGAAGTGTCCCATGTCCCGACTTCCTCATCTGTAGACGGTGACCATTAATAATGGCTAGCCATAGGGTTGCGGAAGGATAATGCATGCAGAGTTCAGTACAGTGCCCAGCGGATGATTAATAAATGTTAATTATTGGTATTTTTGTTATCGTTTGGAGAGTTTCTGGGCCTGGAAAGGAGGGCTGCAGGGCGGTATCTCCGCACAGACTGCAAGTGAGGTCACTCGGGTGCAGGGGTGTGGGGCCCCTCTCCCGCCGTCACCCGCCCACAGCGGGCGGGGCAAGAGTGAGGGGGACAGCGGCACCGCCCCGTCAGACTTTTTTAAAAAGGGAGGCTGGGCGCAGGCGCAGAAAGCTCAGCCACCCGTCTGGCGCAGCCCCGGAGGCGCACGCGCATGGAGGGGTGCGCGAGCCCCCCGGGCGAGGCCCGCGCGCGCCTCAGCCCCGCGGTGCTGTGCCGCGGCCCCGTGGAGCCGCTCGTCTTCCTGGCCAACTTCGCTTTGGTCCTGCAGGGCCCGCTCACCACGCAATACTTGTGGCACCGCTTCAGTACCGACCTCGGCTACAATGGCACGCGCGACAGGGGCAGCTGCAGCAACCACAGTGCGGACCCCATCATGAAGGTGGCGGCGCGGGAGGAGCGGGGAGCGGGGCACTCGCGGTGGGGTGGGGGCGGGGGTAGGTGGCCCGGGAGGGAGCGTGGGGGCGCCCGAGGGGCGGGGCCTGCGTCCGGGAGAGAGCCAGCTGGTTGGGGGGTAGTGGGCGGGGCCAGAGCAAAGTTGGGGCCTGAGCGACCAGTGCGGAGGAAGGGGTGGGTGTTGTGCTTAAAGTCCTTCTGGGTAAAGCGAGGCCGTGAGGATTAACAAAAGGGAGTGAAAGTAAGGGAATGGGACCGTGGATCATTCCCTCATAAGCCAGGGCCAATTTTTTGGGAGTTTTACAAAGATTCTCTGTAGTTTAGGGCTTCGAGGATAGTTCCCATCCCTGTATCTCCCAGGATGGCGATGGCTTGCGGACGGGCAGCCCACAGTGAGGAACAGCACCTGGTTACGATTCATGTCCCCACAGGAAGTGGAGACCCTTACCTCCCACTGGACCCTCTACATGAACCTGGGCGGCTTCCTGGTGGGGCTGTTCTCGTCCACACTGCTGGGTGCCTGGAGTGACTGCGTGGGCCGCCGCCCCTTGCTGGTGCTGGCCTCCCTGGGCCTGTTGCTGCAGGCGCTGGTGTCCATCTTCGTGGTGCAGCTGCAGCTCCACGTGGGCTACTTCGTGCTGGGCCGGATCCTTTGCGCGCTCCTGGGGGACTTCAGTGGCCTGCTGGCTGCAGGCTTTGCCTCCGTGGCAGATGTCAGCTCCAGCCGCAGCCGCACCATTCGAATGGCTCTGCTGGAGGCTTGCATCGGGGTGGCAGGGATGCTGGCCAGCCTTCTTGGGGGCCACTGGCTCAGGGCCCAGGGTTATGCCAACCCCTTCTGGCTGGCCTTGGCTTTGTTGATAGCCATGGCTCTCTATGCAGCCTTCTGCTTTGGTGAGACGGTGAAGGAGCCAACACCTGCCCGGCTCTTCACGCTCCGCCATCACCGGTCCATTGTCCAGCTGTATGTGTCTCCGGCCCCACAGAAGTCCAGGAGGCACTTAGCCCTGTACTCTTTGGCCATCTTCATGGTAGTCACTGTGCACTTTGGAGCCCAGGACATCCTGACCCTCTACGAGCTGAGCAGACCCCTCTGCTGGGACTCCAAGCTGATCGGCTACGGTTCTGCTGCACAGCACCTGCCGTACCTCACCAGCCTGGTGGGCCTGCGGCTTCTCCAGCACTGCCTGGCCGACACCTGGGTGGCCGAGATTGGCCTGGCCTTCAACATTCTGGGAATGGTGGTCTTTGCATTTGCTACCATCACCCCTCTCATGTTTACAGGTTAAGTGTGTGGGCTCGGGGATGGTTTGTCACAGAGGTGCTGGGTGAAAATTGGGGTCAGACACTCACGGCCTCTAAATGTGGTTCGTGCCTGTGTCTAGAATCATTGTTAGGCTCCTTACCTGTACTGGAGGACAGACAACCAAGAATCTTCATAAAAATGCCATCTTTGTTAGCCGGAAAAGACAGACCTTCAGTAGCCTCAGTCATTAATCCACTTTGTCAACTATGGACATCATTAGTAAGATAGAGCAAAAGACACAAGTATGGCTCATACATTGATTGCTTCACTTGTTGGCCTCCCACAGCCAGCATTTATGGCGTTCTTAAACAAAGTCCATGCCATTCATGCTTTAATATTCACTCCTCTGATAAGAATCACAGGCCCTACCTCAAACATCCTTGGTCACCTTCCTTGAGTTAAAAAAAAAAAAGTCTCTGACACAGATATCAAATTCCTGCCTGCCTTAGTTCTTTTTTTTCTTCTTCTCCTCTCCTTCATCCCCTTCCCCTTCCTCCCTCCCTCCTCCCCCTTTTTCTTTTGGTGGGAGAGGGGTGGCTAGGAATGAGGAAGTTAACTTTTTTTAGAGAGACAGATGAATTTTGATAGAGTCCTAAAATACGTTGTTTACAAAGTGAGCTTTGATCAGTTATCAGAGATGTCTTATGGCTGCTTGCATGGAGAGTGAGGCTGAAGGGGACCAGGTACCTTCCTCTCCTGCCCACTGGCATCTCCCGAGGCCCCCTGTGCTGGGCTCAGTGCCCTGAGGGGTGAAGAGATGATGGAGACAGAGTCATGACTCTGGGAAGCCTCAGCAGAGTGGGGTTTGAGGGCCTGACACTTGAAGGGGCCCTGGGTTACCTCAAATACCCACTTGTGAGGGTTCACTGTCCTCTAGGGCCAACAGTCATGGAAGGGAGAGAAATTATTACGAAAGAAACCTTGTAAGCCCTTAAGTAACAAACGCAAGGGGAAAAGGAACTTCATTTCCCAGGGCTGCGGTAACAAGTTTCCACCAACTGGATGGCTCAAAACAATGGAAATGTATTCTCTCACAGTTCTGGAGGCCAGAAGTGAAGTATCTGTCTCAGTGGGCCCCAGGCAATGGGTCAGCAGGGTCATGCTGCCTTCAGAGGATCTGGGAGAGGATCTGGCTGCCCGAATTCTGTGGCTTGTGGCCAAGTCACCCTAATCTCTGCCTCTGTAGTGACATGGCCTCTCCCTCTTCTGTGAGCCTTCTCTGTTCTGTCACATCTCCCTCTGTTTCCCTCTAAGGATTCACGTGATTGCATTTAGGGCCCAGTCTGGTCCAGGAAGATGCCTCATTGCAAGATCCTTATCACATCTTCAAAGACCCATTTTCCAAATAAGACAGCATTTACAAATTCCAGGGATTACGACCTGATGTCATAGGGTGACCGTTATTCAGCCTCCTACACACCCCAGAGCAATTCTGTGATAAAGACTTTGTTATCCTTTCACAGATGGGAGTCATGTCCAAGGCCACACAGTTAGTAAGCAATGGCATCAGGTTAGGAACTCAAGGCCGACTCCAAAGCCCATTGCTTGTTTTCTGTGCCTTGCCATCTCCCTTCAAAGCTCAAGGTGGGTGGATCGCGTCCGCTGTGACCGCAAGAGGCATTCTGACAAGAACATAATTGGAGGGAAATCAGCATTCATTCACGAAAGAGGTAGCGGGTGGGTCAAGCCTTGAGAAAGGTGGTCTCTGTCCCTCCATGATCACTGTCTCCTTCAATAGGGAAGCTCTTCCTGTGTCCCTCCTGAGTCCCACGTGGGTTATGTATGTAGAGGAGCTCTGCTATGCATGGTGCTCGGGCACCCAGCTCCCTGACCCTGTTTTCTTGTTTGTTTCTTTCTCTGCAGGGTATGGACTCCTGTTCCTGTCCTTAGTCATCACACCCATTATTCGGGCCAAGCTGTCCAGGCTGGTGGGCGAGTCAGAGCAGGGTGAGTGCCGGGGTCAGCCTGCATCTGGTTGCTCATAGTCAGTGTTGCCTGAACTGGGCAGAGAGCAGCTGTGAGCCAGAAGGGGCCTACCTTCCTCCCTCCCACCCAGAACACATTAGTAGCCAAGACAAATGCACTTCTGTCAGATTGCCTAGGGCTGGCAGAGGACCACAGGAGCTTGGATTTTGAGATCACGGGGTTGGAATGTTTTTTTTTTTTAAAGATTTTTATTTATTTATTTGACACAGAGAGAGAGGTCACAAGTAGTCAGAGGCGGGGGGGGGGGGAGCAGGCTCCCCGCTGAGCAGAGAGCCCGATTCGGGGCTCGATCCCAGGACCCTGGGAGCCACCCAGGTGCCCCACGGGGTTGGAATTTACAGTCAGCAGAGCATGCTTGTTCTCTTGGGTAACCCAAGCCCAGGATTTACTCTCTCCAGACCTCGGCTTTTTTGTCTGTAAAATGGATGTGATAATGTCAGAGTTCCCTGCTTCACTAGGGCCAGTGTACAAACTTAGAGGAAGCAAGCAACCTTTAGATATTTGCTCGTCCCCAGGTAACAGATGAAGAAGCAGAGACCCGGAGGGTTAAATCAGGTCAGCCCAAGGTCCCTCAGTAAGTGGTAGAGCTAGGATGCAAACCCAGCTCTGTTTTTTTTTTTTTTTAAGATTTTATTTATTTATTTGACAGAGAGAGATCACAAGTAGGCAGAGAGGCAGGCAGCGAGAAGGGGAAGCAGGCTCCCTGCTGAGCAGAGAGCCTGATGTGGGACTCGATCCCAGAACCCTGAGATCATACCTGAGCCGAAGGCAGAGGCTTAACCCACTGAGCCACCGAGGTGCTCCCCCAGCTCTGTTTTTAAGAGCGGTAGGTCCTGGCTCTGTCACTCACTGGCTGTGTGATCTTGGGCAGGTCCCTTTCTGTCTCTGTGCCTGTTTCCTCCTGTGTAACATAAGTGGTTTGCTCCTGATGACAAGGTCCTCCTGGCTCTGACACTCTGACAGAGTGCAAACTCAGCTTCTGTTGGGTTGTTGCTCATTTGCAAAGTTTGGGTTCTGCTGGCATCTCTCTAAGGAATAGCATCTCAGGCCTCTGGGTCTTTAGATCTTAGTCTGGAAATATCTGGCTCATCCATTTCCCTTCATCTGCCCTGGAAGGGGGATCCGGTGTCATGTGCAGCCCACTACGGGTTCATTCTTTTGCCCCCCACCCCACCCTGAACCCATGTAGGGTTCATTCATTCATTCAGTAAGCCTTTTTTCTAGCACCTTCACTGTACCCAGAGAGGCCCCAAGGGGAACCAGAGAAAAGAACAGCCCTCACTAACTGACTGCCTGCAGGGGGCCAGGGCCTGTGATGGATGTTTTACATGTGAATTTACTCTTGCTGCCAATCTATGAAATAGGTATTATCCTTGTTTAACAGAAGAGTGACAGAAACCCGGAAGGATAAGCAACTTATTCAGAGATGACACAGATAGTAAGTGTTGGAACTGGAAATTAAGCCAGCAATTAATCCGAACAGGAGATGATTCCCAAAGGGCATAAATCAAAACCCATTTTATCAGGGTTTTGGTAGAAGATAGCTCACATACTTTGAATACATGGACTTAATAACAGCCATTTATTTGGTAGCCCCTGTATGCCAACCGCTCTCCATGCACAACCTCATTGAACCCTTATCACAACACATGATGTAGGATTTATTGTTGAGGAAGGTGAGACTCAGAGAAGGTGAGACCTTGCCCCAGATCACACAGCAGTGAGCTAGTGATGCTGGGATTTGAACTTAGGTCTTCCATGTCAAAGTAAAAGTATGATGTTTATTTCTTCTCAGGTGCTCTCTTTTCTGCTGTGGCCTGTGTCAATGGCTTAGCCATGCTGATGGCTTCTGGCATCTTCAACTCGCTCTACCCAGCCACCTTGAACTTCATGAAGGGGTTCCCCTTCCTCCTGGGAGCTGGCCTCCTCTTCATCCCGGCCATTCTAATTGGGTAATGCAGGGCTCTGACTCATGATCATAATAATGCCCTTTATCCCAAAGAATTCCTCTTTCTCCCTCTCTCAACCAGAACTCATTCATGGAACCCCTTGACTCTCCCCTTGAGGACAGCTGCCTAATCTTCCGGGAGCCATTCCCCAAGGGCAAGGCCGAGGGGTGGAGGGGCAGTAGGGGAAGGGTCAGTCTCCCATTCCTTGCTGGCAAGGCTGTGCTCTCTCCCTCAGCTCCCCTCCTTCTCCATTCCCATTTTGCAGATGGAAGTATGGTGGTGGGAATGTGATAACGAAAAGCCTGGAGAGCTTTCTTAGCTAATACGGCTGGACCCAAGGATAGCCTGACCTAGGGTTCTTCCCCCTATAGCCTTAAGAGTTGCTTCCCAGAGCCCTGTCTCTGGACATGGCCTTGTCTTCCACCTCTCGGCTTTGGGAGGGAATACCTGTTCTAGTCCACCTGATAAAGCCTGTGTCCCATCTCTAAGAGTTGAGGATGTCTCCCCATGTCAAATCTGAACCCTTTCTCTGGTCTCTCTCACAGGGTGCTGGAAAAGGCTAATCCTCACCCTGAATTCCAGCAGTTTCCTCAGAGCTCCTGATCTGCCTGCACAGGTGACAGAGGGCAAAGGGAGCAAAGCAAACACAAAGCAACTCTAAGTATGCATCTGGATCCCGGCCCACGCAACACAGGCACCGCCCCTCAGAGGGCATGCATATGCCTCTGACAGAGTGGTCCAGCTAGACGGCTGTGCCAGCCTAGGACTTGAACCTAAGCTTGGAACCCAGACAGTCCTACTCCAGGAGGCAGTGGGGGAGCCATTTGGAACAGGGTTGGGTGCCCTCTTCCTACCAGCAGTCACAGGGAACCCTCCAGGGGAGTAGAGGTCCCGACGGAGGGACACCTCAGGGAGCAGCTGAAGCACAAGGGCTGTCATCTCTGCTTCAGCCAAGATGGCATAGCTCACCAGGCCGTATCCGGGGTGCAGGCACCAGTGGACCCTCAGCGACAATGTGGTTCTGAGGGGAAGGCTGTGGCAGGGCTGGGTGCCCTCTGGGGGAGGGTGCTGCCGTTTCGGGCTGGGATCGGCCCTCTGAGCTTTAGCAATGCCAATCACAATAAATCCATAGAATCACAGTGAAGTGAACCTTCCGGGCCTGCAAGGCCTTGGGCTGTGGGGCTGTCTGCTTTCCCGTTCCGGGTCTGCCCACCAGCAGTCAGAGAGCACCAAGCTTCTGGGCTGGGCAGGAGCCCCCTGCGCTGCTGTGAGCTGGCCCACACCGCATCTCACTGCTCATTCTCTTCTCCTGAGCTGCTGGAGGGGCTGGAGGGTTGCCAGGCTGGCCTCAGGCCAGTGGAGAGATTGGGGACAGAGCCCGTTCCTGAGGGTCCACCAGAGATCCTGGGTTTTGTTACTACTCTGCCCTCTAGCGCTCCCATTGCCACATGTTTCAGCAGGACTGTGTGCTGAGACCGTCCTCCTGCATCTGTAGCTCAACGGGAGCCCGGAGAGGGGCCTGACTCCTCCCTATGATCAGGACTGCAGCTTCTCGGAGAACAAGTCCTTTTCCAGGCTGTTAGGGGAGCCCGGCCCAGAAGTAGTAAGGCACCACCTTTGATGAGGGCTGCCAGGCCCCACACAACCCAGATCAGGTGGCACTTGCCTGCGGACGTGAATTGGCCACAGGGCTTGGCTCCTCTCCCTTGCCCTCCCAGGTGCAATGTGTGACCCCACCGGGGTCAGCTGTGGCTTCTGCAGACCGGGCCTGTTGCCACGTTCCCAACTCACCGTCTCTATCATGGGGAGACCAAAGCAAGGCGAGGAATACAGTTCTTCACTGTCCCAGCCTGAGGCAGTGAGAAGGGTTGGGAAAAGGTTCTGGGCTGGCCTCAGGCCTGGGCTCTGCTCTGGGCACTGCCTCTGGCTTGCTTGTGACCTTGAGCAAAGCCCTCCTCCGAAGGGCTGGGTCAGCAGTGCTCCAAACTGTCTGGTCACAGTTGGTCAAGTTAGGAAACACTGGATTAGATGATGTGCTGAGACCCTTCCCACCTCATACATTCTCGAATGAGATCACTCTCTTGCTGGGCAGGGGAGAAAAACGAAGGAGTTGGAACTGAACTTCTGACCTCTGGGTGTCCCTGAGCAGTGCTCAGCCCCTGGGAACGGCTAGGGTGAGGTGGATAGGGGCCTCGCTGACTCAGCACCGACTTGCAGACCAGCCAGGCAGAAAACCCTGACCCTGCAGGCCCATGTCAGAGCAGGCTCTGGGGGAAAGGCTGTTTCTCAGCCCCCGTTCAGAACCAGCCCCGTGGGGCCAAGCCTGGCTGGGGGTGGGGGTCATCACCTCGGGGTTGGAGGCTGGGCTCTGATTCCCCAGTCATGAAGGGGCAGCAGTAGAGGGTGTAGGAACAGAAGAAGTGGCCTGGCAGCCTCCTTGAATACCACCCGCAGAGCACCTCAGGAGGGAGGGGGACTGATGGGGACAAAAAGACAGAAAGCTTCCCCAGGAGAGCACTCATGCCAGTGTATCATGACTGTCACTCCTCTGTGAGGGCAATGTCCACTCTGCATCCAGGGCCTGGCACTGGTGGCCGCTCCTGTGGCCTGAAGGAGTCAGGCTCAAGAGCAGTGAAGGCCAGAGCTGGGGTCAGGACCAGCTAGAGACTGAATCTTCGGCAGGAGGAGTAGAAGGAAGGTGTCCCAAGCCCAGGGTGAGACCTCTGACTTTCTGACGATGAGGCTCAGGAGCTATGAGTGACCTGGTTGGCCCCTGTGTGAGGTGACTCTGGAAGCTGAGTCAGCCTGAGTAATCAGGCCAGTGCCCACTGCCCCCAGAGGGGAGAAGCAGGGCAGGCTCCAGCTGACCCTGTTAGCCGAAGCCTGGGTTTATGGGAATGGGGGGATACTTGCTCTCCTACCCAAGTGGAGAAAGGGGCAGAGGGATGTTCCTGCTTGTTTATTTCGGTATAGCTCTTGGAACAGCCTTTTTGGTGAAAACCTGTCCCCCTCTGCCAGACCCTTGGGGCAGAGAAGCCAGCCGTGGGGATAGCAACAGCCCTGCCCCGAGCACAGCTTCTAGGATGGTTCTTGGGACGGGCCTTGGACTGAGCACCACAAGGCCAGGTCTGGATCCCGGAGTGGCCACTGCTGATTCGGGAAATGGCCCGTCGTTCAGTCATTCAGTCCTTTCTCCATACAGGGAAGGTAATACCAAGTGGGGCTACACGATCCATGGAGTGGTGTGAGGTGGGGCAGGGGGTAGGGGGTGGGAGGTGGAATGGCAAAGGTTTGGGAGGGATTTGTGTTTTAGAGGCTCGCTAGTTCAAGTGTCTCATTCCTTGACCATCTGCACCCACTCACCTGGGAATTTGTGAGAAAAGCAGAAACCAGAAACCCAAACCCTGCCCAGGTCTCCTGAATGCCATTGTTGCAAAATTCCCAGGTGGTTCCGACACACCCCTCACCCTTCTTTAGGATCCTGCCTCATCCTGTGTTGCTTTGGGTTCTGTCCAGCCCACCACTGCCATCACAGGGGGCTGTCTCCCCCGGCTGCCCCCTGAGCGAAAGGGTGGGGGGGAGCTGGGCAAGCCAGCAGAGCCAGGCCGGGAACCAGCAACAAGGCCCAGCAACAAGGCGCGGGGAGGGTGGCTAGCTGCCTGTTGAGACGGCCTTGGTGGCCCAGGCCTGTGAACAGCTGCCAGCCAGAGTGAGGGCTGGCTTGGCCGACCCTGACCTCCGGTGTGGCTAAGAGGACTATACCTCAGGAAGGCTGGGAGGGGACTGGAGACCAGGCCAGCTAAGGACACAGTGATTACAGGTCAAGGCCACAGGGTGGCAGGATGCGGTGAGGCCAGAAGCCAGGCACGATCTGGGTGAAGAGCCATCACTGGAGCCTGATCTCCAGCTGGCTGCTGGGCCCCGGCCCTGGCTTAGCTCAGAGAGGTAGGCATTGCCCGAGCTCATCAGAGGGAGGCTGCCAGCCTTCCCCCTACTCAAGCTGGCTGCTGTCTGGGCAGGAGGGGGTGTCGTGTGTGGCAAACCCTCAGTTCTCCAGGGTTTCTCCCACACCTGAGATAGAGAACCTGGTAGCAGGGCTTGGGGATGGGGCGGGGGGAGGTGTCTGGCCCTGGGCACCCCCAATTCCTGGCTCCCATTCCCTTTGCAGACACGGAGGAGGCTGGGCTTGAGGTGGGCAGAGCGACAGCCATTTCCAGAGAAGGGCCCAGGTGGTTGCAGCTGAGAGAGGCCAGGTTGAGGAGCAGTTTCTTCGAGCGGGATGATGGAAACGGGGGTCACAGCAGGGCCTAGGATCTAAGGGTTGGTTAAGTTGGGCCCATGGGTGCGGCCCCCTCCAAACTGGTGTCAGAGCCTGCCGATGAGTCCCGGGAGGAGCGGCCCTGCAGGAAGCGGATTATCTTCTCAATTGTGGCCTCCTGGTATTCGTGGGACCACCTGTGGGCACAGGGGCTGGTGGGTCAGGGGGCCACGTGGGGGTGGGGGGAGCTGCTGGCTGGGGGCTGTGCACCCACCCCTCTCCTCACTTGATGCCATTGAAGGTGAGCACAGCCTGCATGTCCTCGGGCAGGTCCTGGGGCTCTGGCCACTCGAAGCCATCGATGACTGGCACAATGTTCTTGCCACAGCTCAAAGCAGTCACGATCTCCTGAGGGAACAAACGAGGGGATAGGGAAGAGTCCTGGGCCCCCCATCTAGGGACCCTGGTGCCAGGCAGTCCCTAGGAGGGGTGCTGGTGCCAAAGTCCGCTTTGACTTTTCCCTCACCCCTTGTGTTTTTTTTTTTTAAGATTTTATTTATTTATTTGACAGACAGAGATCACAAGCAGGCAGAGAGAGAGAGGGGAGCAGGCTCCCCACTGAGCAGAGAGCCTGATGCGGTACTTGATCCCAGGACCCTGAGATCATGACCTGAGCCAAAGGCAGGGGCTCAACCCACTGAGCCACCCAGGCGCCCCATCCCTTGTTTTTTTTTAATAAAAATCAAATATTTGGTTTTTATTGGAACTGAAACACTGGGAATCCCCAGTTGACTGGAGGTTGGGCATTGGGGCGGTCCCTAGAGAGCTTCTGGATGGGGACTGCTTGCCAGGAAGACCAAGCTATGATGAAAAAGTTGGAAACGGTAAGTATTCCACATATAGTCACAGACGCACACTTCCCAGGAGGAGAGAGGGGCTTAGAGATTGAGTTCACTCACCAGGGCCCAATGACTTCACCATGCCTCCACAGTGAACCCTCCACCAAATCCCCGAAGGACGGGGTGGTTTGGTGAACACATCCAGGTGTTGGGAGGGTGGCCTGCAGAGGGCATGGGAGCTCTTAGCCTCCCTACCTGTGCCCCATGCCCCATACCTTTGCCCTATGCATGGCTCCCATTCAAATGTTCCCGAGTTACAGCCTCTACAATGAACCCGGAATATAGTTAAGTGCTTTCTCAGTCCTGCATGTCATTCTAGCAAATGATTGCACTGGCCAGGGGAGGGATGTGCATGTCATGGGAACTCCTGACCTGGTAACCAAGTCAGACAGAAGTGCGGGTGGCCTAGGAACCCGGGACTCTCAGACGTCTGAAGTGAGTGCAGACACACGGGACTAAGCCCTTCTGGAGTTTGACACTCGCTCTGGGTGAGTCAGTATCAAAACTGAACCGGGGGTGCCTGGGTGGTTCAGTCGGTTAAGTGTTGGATTCTTGGTTTCAGCTCAGGTCATGATCTCAGGGTCGTGAGATTGAGCCCCATGTCGGGCTCTGCACTCAGGGGGAAGGAGTTGGCTTCTCCCTCTGCCCCCGCCCCCCTCACACTTGCGGTGCAGTCTCCTGCTCTCAGATAAATAAATAAATCTAAACATTTTTCTTAAAAAAAAAACTGAATTGCGGGACACCCAGTTGGTGTTGGCAGAGTGGAGAAATGATTGTTAGTGCTGGAAAAAACACACACACACAACTTGGTGTCAAAAGAAATACATCACTGTCTGGACCCAAACTGATCCATCACCAGCCCTGCCAGTTGTCCTCATTTCTCAGATCTACCCACTTTGGCTCTTCCTCCACACACACACCCTCACCGTGCTGCTCCAACCCCTTTATCTTTGTCCCCCACCAGGTCTCTCCTCATCCACTCCTGCCCCCTCTAACTTGTTCTCTACATGGCCCCTTCACCTGGCTGCTCTTTCCAAAATCCAAATCCGATCATGTCCCCCCCCACTTAAAAATCTTCAAGACTTTACGTAGCTCTTAGAATAAAATTCAGGGCACGTGGGTGGCTCAGTTGGTTAAGCGACTGCTTTTGGCTCAGGTCATGATCCCGGGGTCCCACATCGGGCTCCCCCTGCTCTTCAGGGAGCCTGCTTCTCTCTTTCCCTCTGCCTGCCACTCCCCCTGCTTGTTTTCTCTCTCTGTCAAATAAACACATACAATCTTAAGAAAAAAAAATTAAAACTCCTTACTGTGGTCTGAAGCCTCCATGTGGTTGGCCACAGCTCCCTTTCCAGACTCCAGCCCTGCACTGTTCTCTCAGCCACACAGACCTTGCCCCCCTTAGATTAGCCACCCTCCCTCCCTGCACAGGGCCTTTGCACAGGTTCTTCCTGGCCCCTTCCCCTAACTAATGCTTACTAATTTTTCTGATCTGAGCTCAATCCATACTTTCCCAAGGAAGTCTCCCTTACCTTCTCTGACCATGCACAATCTCCCTATTGTAGGCTCTTAAAGGCTCTTTAACACATGCTAGAGTTGCAAACTTAATTAATGAGTAATTTACTTAATATCTGTCTTCCCCACCAGACATAAAGACAGGGATCATGTCTGTTTTTTTTTTTTTAAGATTTTATTTATTTATTAGTCAGAGAGAGAGTGAGTGAGCACAGGCAGACAGAGAGGCAGGCAGAGGCAGAGAGAGAAGCAGGCTCCCTGCCAAGCAAGGAGCCCGATGTGGGACTCAATCCCAGGACGCTGGGATCATGACCTGAGCCAAAGGCAGCCGCTTAACCAACTGAGCCACCCAGGCGTCCCTCATGTCTGGTTTTTAATCCATCTTGTATCTCAGCATCTTTCACAAATCCTTGCCCCTAGTCAGCCCTTGCCACATACTTAATGGATGGCTGGAAGGAAGGAAGGAAGGAAGGAAGAAGGAAGGAAGGAAGGGAGGGAGAGAGGGAGGGAGGGAGGGGGACAATAAAGCACAGCTGTTAGGGGCTGCACTCCAGAATCCTGAGATTGGGGTTCACATCGAATCTCTGACACAGACTTTGTGGCATGAGGCAGCCAATGGGCCCTCAAAGCCTCTGTCTTTCTCTTCTGTTGGGGGGTACCTGCCATGTCCTGTGACAAGTGCTTAGACCAGTGCCCGGCATGTAGTGTGTGCTTAATCAATCACAGGTGTTATGATTTCCTCCTCTGTAAAGGGGGATAATAAACCTCCCTCACGAGGTGCTTCTGAGGATATTACTATTAATGGGTACTCTGGTAAGTGCTTATTGATTTTTTTTTTCTTTTCAAGGGGGAACCTCAGGGATTGGAATTACTTGAGTGCAATTCACTTGTGGTTTTCTGTATTGATTACCCACTAAATGTGGCTTCGGGGAAAGGAGTCTTAAAGCCAGAGGCAGTGAACCACTAACAACCAAGGAAGGCTGATGGGACCTTTGGGACTGGTCCAAAGCAGAGGCTCCCCCCATCCCTCCTCCCTCAATGCAGTCAGCTAGATGGGTGTCAAGCACCCTTGGGGACCAGAGCCTTCCTGGGGAAAACCCCCACATAACTCCAACCTTGATTGGTTTGGGGGGAACCTGTCATTTTATGAATGAGAAGAAGAAAGCCCAGAGAGGGAAAGGGACTTGCCCCCAAGTCACACAAGTGCCCTGCCCAAGAGGGGCCAGGCTTCTGAATCAAGCCTTCAGATTCCAAGCCCAGGACTCTTTCAGCCAAGCCCTCTGCCTGTCTGCTGAGAACCTGTTTGAATTCTGACCCTGCACAAATTTATTTGAGAGCCTTTAGACATGTTTTATCCAGAATCACACAGAACCAAAGCCAGCATGCTGCTCGTTGCAAAGATTCAGAGTCTGGCCAAGAGGGGAAGAATGGCTTGTTCAAGGTCATCCAACAGGTTAAGAATGAAAACTTGAGGGACACCTGGGTGGCTCATTGGGTTAGCCACTGCCTTCGGCTCGGGTCATGATCCTAGGGTCCTGGGATCGAGTCCTGCGTCAGGCTCTCTACTCAGCAGGGAGCCTGCTTCTTCCCTCCCCTCTCTGCCTGCCTCTCTGCCTACTTGTGTGATCTCTGTCAAATAAAAAAAATAAAATCTTAAAAAAAAAAAAGGAATGAAAACTTGATCAGAGTCAAGTGTTCTGGCTTGGTGAACCTGGTGGACACGTAAGGCCTTCCCAGTTATCTCAGCTTCCTCTGCTCGGTCAGTGATTCAAGTACCCTGTCAACTAGTCAAGAGCCTGCTTCGTACCACACAGGCTTGTAGGCATCCGGGATATAGAGTGAACACAGCAAGGTCTGACCTCGAGTGGAACTCAGCTACTCCCCTTTTTATCCCAGAAGGCCCCCTGCCACCTGCTCTGGGCCATCAACCATGATCCTCTAGGTGTCTTTTTGGCCCAACACCCAACCAAGCCCAGTACTCAGCCTCTAAAACATGGCTTCCAAGGCCTGACCCTCTTCCCCATAGTCGGTCTGGTTGTACTCTGATGCCAGAGCCTTCTCCCTACCACTGCTGGCCTGGCCTCACTGCCCTTGTGGGATCCCTTCCCCCCAGTGCTTTTTTTTTTAAAGATTTTATTTATTTATTTGATAGACAGAGATCACACAAGTAGGCAGAGAGGCAGGCAGAAAGGGGAGGGGAGAAGCAGGCTCCCTGCGGAGCAGAGAGCCCGACGCGGGACTCGATCCCAGGACGCTGGGATCATGACCCAAGCAGAAGGCAGCGGCCCAACCCACTGAGCCACCCAGGCATTCCCCCCCACCACCACAGTGCTTTAAACACAAGTCTTCTCCCAGCCTTTAGGTACTCTGCAAATGGGTTCTGTAGTTTGTTTGTTTGTTTTAAGAGAGGGAGAGAGCCAGTGAGGAGGGGAGAAGGGAGGGCTGGAAAAAATCTTAAACAGGCTCCACACTGGGTGGATCTCACCACTCTGAGATCACGACCTGAGCCAAAGTCGAGAGTCGGGTGTTTACCCAACTGAGCCACCTGGGGAACCCCATTGGTGTGCTGGCAAATGTTTAACAAATAACTCTCTGGGGGCAAAAAAACCCAAAAAACAAAAACCCAAAACCAACCAAACAAAAAACAACCAACTAACCAAATAAAATCCTGCCTTATAGTCTTTACCAATTTCCTTTGTGTAAATATTCCCACCAGGGCTGATCTCAGGCTACCAATATGGCGTCACCGGACATGGAGTTGGGAAGGGATGCAATCATTTCCGGTGTCAGCAGAATCCTGCCCCATCCCGCCACCTCCCCTCCCACCCCCTCAGGTCTGCGCCACGGAAGGTGCTGGGAAAGAGCATGGGCTTTGGAGTCAGATGGATGGGAGTTCAGAGACCAGCTTGGATTTCTACACCAGCGTGGCCAGGGGAAGAAATATTCTACTTCTCTGAGCCTCAGCTTCATCTGTAAGCAATCGCCAGTGAAGCGCCTTCCTCATCCCCACTTTTGTCCTCTGCTCGCGCAGTCGCCCTGCCTGGGATGCCTTCTCTTCCACTTACCTAAATTCTTAAGTCTCTTCTCAAGTTCTGCTTCCTCCATGAAGCCTTCCCTGGTTATTCCAGCCCTTAACATTCTCCCCCTTCTCCACGCTCCTCTGCCGAGTGAGAGGTTCACCTACGTAGTTCAGCAGCGACACCAACCCATGTATGATCTCGCCACGTCTTGTTTCCTTAGCTGCTTCAGGACAAGGGTTCCAGCTCAGATGACTGCTTTATCCCTCACTGATTAATAATTAATAACCTGCAGATGTGATATGAACCCATTTCATCCATCCATCCATCCATTCTGTGAGTATTCGGTAAGTTTCTAGTATATGCCAGGCACTGAAGATACAATGGCATTAATTAAACAGCGAGAAGCACTCATACTAATTACAAGGATAAATGCTGCCATTATAGAGCAATTATTATAGAACTAGGCATTCTGCTAAGGACTTGACAGATTTTAGCTCTTTTAATTCTTATAACAGTATCCTAGGGAGTCTGGGACAATACCTCTCCCACTTTACAGTAGCCAAAATGAAGCTCATTGCATTTATGCAACTTACCCAAGGCCGGAGCTGGGATTCAAACTCACAGCTTTGTGCCTTTCACGATCCCACTGTGCCTGTCACCAGGCTCTCTTGCCCCTCTTCACTCACTGAGGTTATTTATCAAAGCGCTTGCCTCCTTCTCTGACCCTCATGGCCATCCCACAAGGTGAGTAAGACAGGCATATTATCCCCATTTTCTGCATGAGAACAGTAAGGCCCACAGAGCCTAAGCGACTTGCCAAAGACCAATTACAGATGGAGCTGTGGCTCCTGCCTCACCGCTGGGCTGCGGAGGTGGCTGGGGAGTGCGAATGAGAAGGAAAGGGAGGAGGACCTTGACCCCTGGCCACCGGCCAGTGCTGGGACCACGGAGGCGGGCACCTACCTTATGCACCCAGTCCTTGCAGTCATAGTCCTGCATACACTTGTCCAGGGCCCCAGCCGACAGCACCAGCACGAAGTTGCGGGCACCCATGACACTCTGGATGAGCTTGTCCTCAAACTTGCCTGCTTCTAGCTTCTCCACATCGATGAAGACACTGAAGCCGTGCAGCTGCAGGTGCACCTTCAGGAGGCTGGTGAGAGGTCCCACATCACTGCCCTGGCCCGGCCCCGAGCCCCTGGGCTGCCCGCCTGCCCGCCCCATCTCACCTGGCCAGCTGGGAGCCTGAGCTTCGGCGGTAGCTGATGAAGACATCTGGGATGTCCCCACTGGGCTTGCCGCCAGTGCAGGGCAGTGGGGAGTGCAGCATTTCTGAGGCAGACAGACGACAGCTCAGTAAGGGTCCCCCCTGACTCCCCATGGGGTATGTCACCTGCTGCCCCCCAGCCTTCTCAGCGCAGGCCGGCCCAGGCCACCTGGCTTGTGCAAAAGAGAGTCACTGAGATAGAGAGCTGGGCCTACAGGAAGGAAGGCTGCTCACTATTGGTGAGTCCCTCTCAGGAGACAGGCATTGTGTTTTAGGGACACGGATTGGCACCTTCAGCCCTGTCCTCTCTCCGGAACTCCAAACCTGCATGGGCAACTGCCCACAGACACTGTACACCCAACACATCCCAAGTCTTCCCTAGGCCTCTGCCTTCCTAGTTCCCACCACAGCCAGAACCCGGGTATCGGCCCGCACCCCTACCTCTCATTCATTCATTCCATGCATATTCACTAACTACTGTGTGCCAGGCACTACCCTTTGGGTTCTCAATATGACAGCGAACAGAATAGACAGACCTTCACAACACCTGATTCCATGCTCTGCATTCTTCCGACTAAACATCCTGGACTCCAGCCCCAGGGCCCTCCCTATGTCCAGGCCCCCAACTCAGCCTTCTCAGTGGTCTCCCCAAATCCACACTTGCCCAGTTCAGTTTGTTTGCACAGCAACTGCAGGTATCTTTCTAAAACTAAGTCTCAGTGGGTCACTGCCTCCACTTAAAAAACATGCATGGGGATGGGGCACCTGGGTGGCTCAGTTGGTTAGGTGTCTGCCTTCAGCCGAGGTCACAATCTCTTCTGGATCCCTAACCCTAACCCATGCCCTCAACAGCCCTCTGGGAAGGTTGCCACAATGCCTGCAGACCGGACCTTCCATGCTTCTGGGCCCTAACCCTAACCCCAGGCTGGGTTCTGAGAGGACCACCCGCAGAAGCTTGGCTCTAAAGCCAAACCAGAGGACTCAGCCAGCAACATAGAAGGAAAATGTGCCATTTGGAATTCCTGAAAGGATTCAGAGCAGGAGAAATCTGAATGCAAACCTGAGCCCCCCAGGTGCCCCTCCCTGTTTTTAAGAAATGAAATCATGGGGATGCCTGGGTGGCTCAGTTGGTTAAGCGGCTGCCTTCGGCTTAGGTCATGATCCCAGCGTCCTGGGATCGAGTCCCACATCGGGCTCCTTGCTCGGCAGGGAGCCTGCTTCTCCCTCTGCCTCTGCCTGCCTCTCTGTCTGCCTGTGTTCTCTCTCTCTAACAAATAAATAAATAAAATCTTAAAAAAAAAAAAAGGAAATCTTGGGGTTATACTGAGAGCTGCAATGTGAAAATAATGAAAGCTGATCTGCTTTGGTTGAACTTGTTGAGATGAATGAAAAGAATCCATCTTCATATAATATTCAGACTCTGCACTCACAGTCAGCCCCTGTCTGTTTATGAAGCAGAAAGAGGTTCAAATCCTAGTTCTGTTAATTAATGGCTCTGGGGTATGTACTTGGGATTCCCCAAGGGATAACCTTGGGAGTATTTAAATTCCCTAAAACTTAGTTTCATCATCTTTAAAATGAACACCCTGATGGAAATGTTTTTCAGCTTGGATTATGATGGCAGTTACACATATATGCATTGTTTAAAACTCTTCAAATTGGACACTTTTAAGCTACACCTCTTTTATTACTTAAAAAATTTTAAAAAGTACATTATAGAAAGGCACCTGGGTGGCTCAGTCGGTTAAGTGTCCAACTCTTGATTTTGGCTCAGGTCATGATCTCAGGGTGGTGAGATTGAGCCCCTGGTCGGGGTCCACACTCAGTAGGAAATCTGCTTGAGGATTCTCTCTTTCCCTCTGCCCCTCACCCCTGCTCTCTACCTTGCTCTCTCTCTCTCTCTAAAATGGATAAATAAATCTTAAAAAAAAAAAAGATGAGTAAGTTCTGGGATGTAATGCACAGCATGGTGACTAGTTGATTAAAAAAATTAACACCCAGGAACATCCCTGTGGCTCAGCTGGTTGAGCATCTGCCTTCGGCTCAATCATGATCCCAGGGTCCTTGGATTGAGCCCCACGATGGACTCCCTGCTCAACAGCGAGTCTGCTTCTCCCTCTGCCCGCCCCCCTCCTCCCACTCACTCCCTCTCTCTCTCAGATAATAAAATAAAATAAAATCTTAAAAATAAATAAAATCTTTAAAAAATTAATACTCACTGAATAGAATGGATATAGATATTAATAAGATAATATGTTTAAAACTTTATATATAGTAACTGACAATATTAGCAAAATAGTAAATTAGCAAATTAAAGTAAATTAGTAAAGAAAAAGGGTTGCTAGAGCCCTAGAATCTATTCTGCCCTCGTGACCTCCCTAAAGCATTCCAGACTCTTGGTAAGCTGTTGGCTAATCGCCTAAGCCCCTGTCTTCCCACCCCTACCGGCTATAAGCACCCCTGGCTGAGGCGGGGCGAGGGCTGGGCTCCCAGGTGGGCAGGCTGACCTCTGGCGGCCGTGAGAATGCGGGCGCGGTGCACGCCCAGGCGGATGCCGCAATCCTCCAGGAGCTGCTGCTCCGATACGCGGTGCAGCAGGGAGCGGTCAAGGCCGCAGCTGACCAGGCCGTACGTGTACTGGCGAAAGCGCGGGTCCAGGCTGCCCAGCCAGTCAGCCAGGTTGCTGCGGTCGCACGTAGCGTAGTTGGCAAAAGTCTTGAGCTCCGTGAGCTCCCTGAAGAATCTGCAGCCAGGGGTTGGGAGGGGGGGCAGTAGTGGGGGGAGAAAAGGACGCTGAGGTCCTGACCTCGGACTGGCTAGGGGCAGAAGGTGAGGACTGGCGGGCAGGAGGTGCGGTACCTTTTGCGGGTGATGCCGGATTTCATGCCCAGGTCAGTCTGGAGCTCCTCGTCCGTGAGCCGCAGAAGCAGGTCGCCATCTACCTGCTGCTCCTGGGGGAGGGGTCAGAAGTAAGGAAGAGCGCTCCTCCTCAGCCATTGGACCCCAAGCATAAGATGCAAGGAAAGGCAACCGGAGACGACGACGGGGGAGGCGGATGGGACCCGGATTAGAGTGACCCCGAAAGTGGTGGAGTACAGGCTCCCACCCTCAAAATCACCCCTGGCGCCGCGGGCGCGCGGGCCGCAAGGGGGTGCTGTTGGCTCGGTCAGGGCGCCCCTAGCGGCCGCGCGCCCTTGGGATGCGCTGTTCTACCCGGAAGTTCTCGCAGTAGTGGGAGAAGCCGATCTGCTGCAGCCACGTCTGGACCTCGGCCTCCTTCCAGCTGGCCACGCAGGGCAGGATAGGCCGCGGCACCTCCTCACCCAGCAGGCGCAATGCGCGCTTGGCCAGCGCCGACGTGGTGCCATTGGTGGAATAGGAAACCAGGCGTTTCAGGCTCTGGATGGCTCCGATGTCGCTGAATACCTAGGGAGGGGTGGGGAGAGAGGGTCTAGGGTCCCCCAGTTCACAGGCCATCCCCAAAGATGCCCAGTCCCTCCCCTCGCTTCTTCTCAGCGCTGAAACTCCCATCATCTGCCCTAGCCCTGCATTCATCCTATAGATCACCTAGTTTTGTTCATTCCCTTTCCTGAAACTCTCTCGACTCTTTCCCTCATGTCTCCCATCTAACAGCTTCCATCTCCCTGGGATGAATGCTGAGCTCTCAGTATGAATGCCAGGCATGTTCCCTGCTTAAAACCCTCGGTCTTGCCTTCAAGGCCAGTGACTGGTCTCTCATCCTTCTGCTTGCTTCACTTAACTCTTATGTGTACTTCAAGTCCCAGTTGAATGTCACTTCCTCTGGGAAGCCTTCCCAGATGCTCTCTAACTCCTGTCCCCGCTCCCACCCCTCACCCACCTTGGTCTTGCCCTGCAGGCTCTTGATGGCAGCCTCCGCACAGAGATAGAAAGCCCCAATGCACTGCGCCTCCAAGCGCGACGAGTCCAGTAGCGGCACAAGACGCTGCAGGTCGTCGGGCCCGCGGCCCTGGCTTGTGTCGCTGGCATCTACAAGACAGCGGGCGAAGCGGCCGGGGTCCAGCGACGCCACAAGCGGCTCCACAAGCGCCAGCGTGCCGGAGCGCTCCACCTCGCGCTCCACCTCCTTGTTGGTGGCCAGCACCGCTACCGCGAGGCAGGCGTGCAACCGCAGCAGCTCGTCCTCTTTGGAGAAGGCGAGCGGGAAGAGCCACTCGGCGGCGCGCTTCTCCACCATGCGCCGCTGCGCCGCCTGGCCCCCGTGCAGCGCGCAGTTGCCCAGCGCCAGCGCGCAGTGGCGGAGCAGCGCCGGGTCGGTGCGGCGGCACCAGTACAGCACGGCGTCCAGGCCACCGGCCGCCACCAGCCGCTGGCACGTCTCCTCCGAGTGCTTGAACATGTGCTCCAAGATACCGGCCACGCTCCGCGCCAGCTCCACCGGCTCCCGCTCTTTTGCCAAGTTCAGGATCACGCCCAACCCGATGCGCGCCACGCGGTCCCTGGCGAAACAAAGTGGGACAGGGATGATGGAATGGTGATGCCCCCGGGGAAGGCCGACCATGCCCTGGTCACTTAACCTCTCTGGCCTCACTAGTGTCATATAGAACGTGAGGAAGAGCATTAACCTCCCTGTTTCCCCCTTCCCCCTGCCCTGCAAGGAACAGATTCCTCCCATTATGATTATACCGGTGCTCCATCCTGGCCACACCCATTTCCTCCCTTACCGCTGCCTCCTGCCCTGCAGTGTGTGTGGTTAAGAACCCTAACTCTGGAGAAGATCCCTTGGGAGCTGGTGAGTTTTTGTTGTTGTTTGTTTTTGTGTGTGTGTGTGTGTGT
>RCUC01112423.1:0-20164 GCA_003697995.1 Taxidea taxus jeffersonii | reverse complement strand
AGAGAGAGAGAGGAGGAAGAAGGCTCCCTGCTGAGCAGAGCCCAATGTGGGGCTCCATCCCAGGGCCCCGGGATTGTGACCTGAGCCGAAGGCAGAGGCTTTAACCCACTGAGCCACCTAGGCACCCACAGATTTTTTTTTTTTTAAAGATTTTATTTATTTATTTGTTAGAGAGAGAGAGAGTGAGCACAGGCAGACAGAGAGGCAGGCAGAGGCAGAGGGAGAAGCAGGCTCCCTGCCAAGCAAGGAGCCCGATGTGGGACTTGATCTCAGGACGCTGGGATCATGACCTGAGCCGAAGGCAGCCGCTTAACCAACTGAGCCACCCAGGCGTCCCGCACCCCTAGATTTTTATTTAAATACTGGAATTTCTACTAACATGGAACACACGAATGGAATTGCCAGAATGTGTCCATATCATGGAAGGCAAGCTTGAGATTCTGACTGGTGCCCATGCCCTCCAAAATGAACACCAGAATGGCACAGTTTTCATCCATTTATATAACAGACTTCCATTTAAGTGTTATTTCCTTCGAGGAAAGATTTTCATCTAAAATGGGCTTAAAAATAAATAGAATAAGATGTTAACAGGTACAGGATGTTAATGAAGTCCGTCGTTACATCATTCCTGGGCACGGGTAACGGTGAGAAACCGTATACATAATCCTTCTTGCCAAAGTGACAGAGGAGAGCCATGATCAGCAACCTCGGGGCCCCAGCTTTGGAACAGTCCCCTTCTGGGGAGCTCATTGAAGGACCACCTGCCCACTTTTTAAGTCAATCCCCGACTCCCCTGAGACCCTTCCTCCTGCCAGTACCCCCTCCTTTGCACCTCTTTCTCCAGACTCCTTACTTTTTTCTTGGTAGATCTTGATGGTCCAAAAGACCTGGAACCCCAAAGGATGGGACCTCTATCTAGTACTTTTACCTTGAAGGCAAGGGAGGCTTAAAACCTTCTACAATAGCAAAGAGAGGAAAGAAGAGGAAACCTGTTAACCCTCCATATTGGCATTTCTGTGCATTTCATATGCATGGCCCTATTGGGGTGCGGGGAGGCCTCCAGGCAGGGTCCTTGAAATGAGCTCCCCAGTGCCAGCACATCCTGAGGACTGTAAATAGTAACTAACGAGGAAACAATTAAGTTTCTGGGCTGTGCTCAGTGGGTGTTGATTCTTAGTAGTCATTACTAGCATCTGAAATCCTGGGTTGAGGAATTAGAATCAACAATTTTTTTTCCATTACTATTTTCGCAACACAGTAGGAATGAGTGTATGTATATATATATATATACACACACACACACATATATATATATATTATCCTGATGGCTTTGCATTACAGGCAGAGTGTCTCAAGTATGTATTGAAGACGCTAGCCAAGGTGCTCTCATTCAGATTTCCCAGGAGAAAGTACTCAGTGAGGTTCTGACATTGATAATGCCTTTCAGTGTGGCACCATTTGGCCTCTAGCATGGAGACCCACCGCATCTGGTTGAAAGCTCGGTTTGCAGGGGGATGAGACGAAGAGCCTGGGGTGGGAGAGCCATTTCCAAAGGATTCACGATGCTCTCGAGACCATAACTGCTGCCTCTGTTAGTCCATTAACATTCCCTGATGGTCTGTGAGTGCAAATGACTCTAGATATTGATGCTTTAACAGAATAAATCAGAAACGCCTCCTATCCCTGTTATTAGAAAGGTATGACTTTTGAACTAACAAGGCACATCGTTTTCATTTTACCTCCTCACGAAGGAGCTTGGACTAAGCATCTGTAGTTGACTTTTTTTTTTTTTAAGATTTTATTTATTTATTTGACAGAGATCACAAGTAGGCAGAGAGAGAGGGGGAAGCAGGCTCCCTACTGAGCAGAGAGCCTGATGTGGGGCTCAATCCCAGGACCCTGGGACCAGGACCTGAGCTGAAAGCAGAGGCTTTAACCCACTGAGCCACCCAGGTGCCCCTTGACTGTCTCTTTTTAAAGACTTTATTTGAGAGGGGGTGTGGGGGAGGAATAGAGGGAGAGGGACAAGCAGAATCCGAGCGGAGAGTTGGATTTTGATCCTGTGGCCTTGAGATCAATACCACAGCCAAAATCCAGAGTCTGAGGCTTATCCCATGGAGCTGCCAGATGCCCCTCAGCCCCACTGATTTTCTTTTCTTTTTCTTTCTTTCTTTCTTTTTTTTTAAGACTTTACTTATTTATTTGACAGACAGAGATCACAAGTAGGCAGAGTCAGGAAAAAAAGATCGGGGAAGAAGCAGGCTCCCTGCTGAGCAGAGAGCCCGATGTGGGGCTCGATTCCAGAACCCTGAGATCATGACCTGAGCCAAAAGCAGAGGCTCAACCCACTGAACCACCCAGGCACACCACCCTCACCACTGATTTTCTTTCTCCTGACCGCTTTCCTTGATCAAATCCTGAAGCTTCATTTAGTATGTTAAGTCAGACCCAGAATCCCTGAAAACAAATCAAATTAATAATGTAATTCATTATCTAGGAGGCTGTTTCTGTGACTGTTCAGTTTGCCAAAAGATGAGGACCAAAAAAGCAAGAGCAGTGAGAGAAGTAGAAGTAAAAGAAACATGAGAGATAGGGTCGATTAGAAAACACATGTGCAGCAAATGTAAGACTTTCCAGTGTTTTTATTAAAAAGGGTCTTGTCCTTGATGATTAGGTTCTTACCTACATGAAGTCATTTTTTTCTGCTATGGTCAGTCTTGCACAAAGAGTAGTGTGTATACATCTTAGCAACAGTACAGAAAGATCTGCTGCTTCTGGGGTGCTTGTGTGGTGTAGTCGGTTAAGCATACCACTCTTGGTTTCTGTCTCAGGGTCATGAGATCGAGCCCCACGTTGCTTTGGGCTTTGCAATCCACATGGAGCTGCTTGGGACTCTTTTCCTTCCCTCTCCCTCACCCTTTGCTCCTCCCCTTGCTCAGAGGTACTGTGCATGCATTCTCTCTCTCAAATAAATAAATAAAATCTTATATAAAAAATTACCTCTGTACTCCCCCCGCTGGCATTCTCTCTGTCTCAAACAAGTACATCATTAAAAAAAATCTTACTATTAAAGATCATTCTTCAAAACTTTCTAAAAATTTTGACAGATTTTGATGGTTTTTGAAATAATGGTAAAAACCTAAGAAGTAACACACACAAACTTGGCGCATCATGACCGTCTCTATGGGCACAGTCCCTAGTATCACGAATGTTGACGTTATTGATACTACCAAGCCCCTTATCTACTGATTTTGATCCCAAAGGCAAACAAGACTTTGCTTCAGGTTGAAATCAGGGTCTCAGGTTGGGAATAAGGCTCCTTCTGGCTGTATAAAAAACATTTTTGGTGACCTCGAGGTAATGAGTTAATTTCCTTGCTGTAACAATGCTTGATTGGCAAACACGAGGCAACAGGAATGAGGCAGCTTCCGGAGGTAAGCCAAGGACTTAAAAGGTGTGCAGTCCCCCACACTGTAGAATTTTTCTTTTTTCCTAATGTGTTCTTGTTAAAAGCGGTAAGAACTAAACATTTTTGCACATTCGAAGGGCTACTTCCGTCCTCCAGATCTTGGTGGTGGTGGGTGGGAGATCGGCAGCCTGGATCTTGGTTCTTATTATGGCTCGGATAGACAGGAGTGGAGTCTAAACCTCAGGAAGGCACTAGACTCTGAAAACACCGTTTACCCCAGCGTTCCTGCCCACCTCTGCAGGCTTAGTCAACTTCCGTAAGTCCGCGTTAGGTAGGCACTCCTTTTGATTATCAAGCTTCTGCTGAAAAAATGAAGCGGGGTGCCAGGGCGGCTCAGTGGGTTAGGGGGCTGCCTTTGGCTCAGGTCATGATCCCAGGATCTTGGGATCAAGCCTGAGTGCCCCACCCCCTCAGGCTCCCTGCTCATCAGGAAGTCTGCTTTTCCCTCCCCCTCTGCTCCCACCCCCCCCATTTGCGTGCACTGTCATTCTCTCAAATAAATACAATCTTGAAAAAAAATAAAAGCCAGTGGGAGGGTTGACATAGTCAACCTACTGAGCCATGGGGTGAGGGGGTCGAGAAAAATATACATAATCTATTGTTCCTTCTCTGAGCCTGGGTAAGAGGAGGACATAGTGTAAAAGGTAGCTAAAGCCCAAGTTCGGGAGTCTGGGAGACCTAAGTCTGAATCTTGGCTCTCTACCTTGTTGGCTGTGTGACCTTGGGCCGGTTACCTGACTTCTCTGAATTCAAACTACCGCCTTTTTAAAATAGGCACAATGATCCTACTTCCCAGGACCATTTGGGGAATATGAGATTACAATATATGTATCAATTGTATCCACGCAGGCGAAGTAGACCTTGCAGAGCAGTAGTTAATGCCTAATGATCAGACATGCCTTGCCGTTTCTCCAGATGTGACTGTGAACTCCTGTTTGCGGTGTAGCTCAAGGTCTGCCCCAAGCATCAGGGCCCATGTGGATGGAGCTTTCCAGGGAGATCCATTGCAGCCTGGGTGGACTGTGTGGTAAAGAGCTTACCTGCAGTGTCCTCCTCCTTTTACTTAAACAGAGTCTCCTTGCCATGGGCAAGATGGAGACCCTTAAATCTCGGTCTTCAGGTCTCATATAAATAAGGCCTTCCTTTTTGGCCAAAGGATAATAAAATGACTCTGCCCACAACGTGCATTTCCCTCCAGCCACCTCTTTGTGAGCGAATCCCTTCTAGTCCCTGGTGGCTCCTATCAGCCTGGAACGGGCGTCTCTGCGCTTACGGTCCCGTAGCCTTTCTCTCCCGTGAGGGAGTAACAGGGTGGGAGCGTGCACCAGTTTCTGGAACAGAAGACGGCAAGGAGAATGAAATAAAACGGCTTGCATCCTTAGATAAACGCAGAGCCCCTTTCCTCAGCGGTGTTGTGCAGAGAAGGGTTTATTGCACAACAATGAGCTTTCATTTGTTCCTCTTTCAGGAAGCCTCTTTGCGTTATTATTCATTCGGCAATTCTGCTGGGTGTTCAGAAGTGACGGCTTGCCAATTTCTTTCACAAACATTTTGGACTTTAACATCTTAATCTGAAACCCTGGCGGTAATGACGAGGGGGGCGATGGTGGGAGCACGTGGGAAAGGTAGCCGCGTTTTCCAGACGCTCCCACCGAGAGCAGTGTGCTAGATGTGTCGCTCTGATGGATGAAGATGCAATCCTTGCCAGGGAACAGCAGACTGGGGGCCCTTTAGGGTGTTCTAGAAGAATGGCCCACGGTGGGGCACGCTCATGTATATGTGTGAGCATGAGCCTACCTGCGTAAGCCAAGCTGGCACCTGGGGCTTGGTCCCTTGTCTCTGAAGGTGGCAGCGGGTCACCGGAGCTATCGAAAGGCCGTACCTAATCAATCAATTTCATTAGGTATCTCGCTGCTCAGTACACCCTGTTCATCCTGTTTTAGTTCCTTCCCAGCCAGGCTATTAATATTGTTCAATTCCAGCTGAGTTATTTGCCCTGTTAGCTGTTGATCCAGTGACAAGTAAGTCTCCAGAGGACAGGAACCTTGTTGGATTGTGTCCCCTGCTGCATCCCCAGCACCAAGAACAGTGCCTGGAACAGAGGAGAGGCATCATAGACATTGACTGGATTAAGGATGAGTGAGGGAGTGATGAGCCACATGAAGACGAGGTGAGACGGTGTCCCTGATCTTGCTTTATAAGCCAGTGGAAAGCAAAGTGAATCCTAAGAGAGCCTGCCAAGCAAGGTAGCACATCAGATGCTCTTGGCTTTTCTTTGAAGAGTATGGCTTACAAGGGATGACTCTGTTCCCTGTGCAGAAGGAAAGACAGTCCATTGCTGTCCCCTTTAAACATTCTCCGGGGAGAGTCAGCTCATAACACCCTGAGACCTGCTTTGCCGGCTTGCACAGCATGCTTTACTCAGTACCTGACCCCCTTTCTTTTGATCTCACTGATGAAGTCCGGAGGCTCCCCAACCTGCCAATGTTACCCACTGGTTTGCTCCCTTCCCCTCCCCGTTAAATATGTATGTCAGGGGATGGCTCAGTAGAGATGCATCCTTGAGAGTTATTTCTCAGCCTGCATTGTGAAAAATAACATAGATGCTGTGGCTGTTGATAAACTTTATGGGAAAATGTTTCTGCAGTCAGGTGCATGTGGGGCTTAGAGTTCACTGAGGTCCTCCTTGTAGGTGATCTCCCAGCCTTCAGTGAATGATAGGCATTTAGATATCTGAGAAAGAGCCCTAGGACATAGTAGGTATTCTCCCTAACTTGACTGACCCTGGAAACTTTCTGTACTAAAATAAATATTTTCTCTTGCTGTCCCTGGAACATAGTTTGGGGAAACGCTGGTCTAGGAGAAGGGCACATAGAGGGCTTAGCCTGAGCTTGGCCTTTGGGGTTTGGAAGGCTGATCAGTGGCTCACCAACAGTTGGTTGGGAATCACCATGATGGGTAACGTCATGGAACCAGGACTGGAAGAATTCAGAAGAGGGGGAAACCAAGAAGGTTTCATGGAAGAGGTGGGACAGAGCTGGGCTTCAGGTGATAAACAGGATTTAGAGGACAAGAAAAGGAAATGGGAAGTTGGGCAAATGAGAAGTCTGGGCAAAAGTGAAAAAAACAGGGCAGTGCATGCCAATGAGTGTTCTTATTTCAAAATTTAATTTGCTCAGGTCCCTGAAAATTCAATGGGACTTTGATTAATGGTTCCAATATCCAGTGCTATTTTTCTTATTAATTCAGTGTGTTAGTGTGTGCCCTCTGAAGCCGATGCTAAAACGGGATTCATTGTACAGGGTTTTTTAAAGGGAGTGGCTGTGGGACAGAAGCTGGAGAAACCAGGGGAAGCTGGGAAGTCCATCAAACTGGGGTGGGTTTGACCCCATGTGGAAGAGAAGGGAACAAGAGTCGGTTAGAAGTGTCCTCAGCTGTGGTGAAATCTAAGGAAGGCTCAGTAATAGCCTCAGGGAGTCCTGGCATCCAAATCGGCCCTCAGAAGAGTCCTACATCTTCTAGGATTAGCACTGCTCAAGGATTCCTGCTGTTCTCGTTCCCAGCGGGGAGCAGCCCATGGAAAGCAGGGCTTAGATGCAAACATGGTGACCGGTTCCAGAGCTCAGCAGCTGGTCCCTGGACCAGTGACGATTCCTGTGGTTGGAATTCTATAAGATACTGTTCTCATGACGATCACACTCCAGAGACAGTTCTTTATCCAGTACACCTGTTTAAAGGTTGTACATCTGAAATCAGCGATAAAGGCGGGATGGTATCTGATCCCAAGGGCTACCAACTTAGCCTGGCAAAGGGGTCTTGCTACTTTCACTTGATAAATCTCCAGTTAATATTTGAGTTTCTCCAGGGGGTAGGTTCTGTGATCGTGGGATCTCAAGCTTCCAAAATTAAATGTTGAAGATGGGGGACATCATCTTTAAGGATAAGAATATGATCTACAAATACAAAACTGCCAGCGTTCCTCCTGGGGGCCTTAGAAGGGGCCCCCCCACCAGCCAGTAAGTAAGGCCAGATCCAGCTTCCTTTACTTGGTGATAAATCCATCCCGCCTGTCTGCAAAATGTGGGTAAGACACTTGGAGAGCATGCAGGAGCGTATCCAAAAATAATGCACTGATGATTGATCCATGAACATGTAAGCTGCCTCACTAGTGTTTAATTATCTGAACTGTGTGTGCTTTCAACGGTAACGAATCAGCTGACGAGAGCCTGGGAGTGAGCCACGGAGGTTAATGCACAGGGGACGACCCCCGGGAGCTTTCTCCAGCAGAGCTGCCCAAGCTGCTGAGACAGACCCTGGAGGATGTGTTCTCGAAACTCCGCTGCGTCACTGTCCTTGGAGGGGATCACAGCACGGCTTTCAATTTTCTGGGTCTCTCCAGGGACACAAAATAGGGAAACCAGGGGGTGCATACAGCACACAATTGATGGTTCTCTGAGTCACACATCAGAGTGGAGCCTGAAAGGCAGTCAGATCCTGAGGGTTGCAACTATCAGAGCTGTGTTGGTTTGTAAAGACCCAGGGATGACCTGAGTTTTCCCCAAATTTGCTTTCTTAGAGGATTCCGAACGACTCCAATGCTGCTGCTGCTGCTGCTTATGAAAGCAAGAAAAAAGTGGAGGGGCGCCTGGGTGGCTCATTCGGTTAGGTGACGGCTCAGGTCGTGATCCCAGGGCCCTGATGGAGCCCCAACATCGGGCTCTCTGCTCAGCGGGGAGTCTGCTCCTCCCTCTCCGGAGCTCTGGGATCTCTTTCACTTTCCCTCTCTCTCAAAGAAATAAAATCTTTAAACAGAAAAGTGGAAAGGAAGAAGAATAAGGAGGAGAGAGGGAAGAAGGACTCAGGACAGGGAGGGCAGGGAAAGGACTGGGAAAAAGTAGTAGAGCATGGGGAGGAGGAAGGGCCTCGGAAGGCCCAGTCGGAGCCCAGTGGGGGCTGAGGTCTGATTGCTTCAGCATCAGTGACCCAAAGTAGTAGAGGGATAGAAATCTGGTTTGGGGAAGTTCGGGTTCTGAGTGTGGCTGTGTACTGACCATCCACAGGTCTCTATCCCTGTGGTTTTCGAGTTGGGTTGCTGACCCACCCGAGCCTGCCGTTGCTGGGATAGTCGTTCTTAGGCCGGGTGACCCCAGGACTCTCCCCCATTTAACATGGCGTTAGCATGCTTGCTTGTCGCGTGATTCCAGACCTCTCCCCCAGGCATGCTCTACCAGCATGTTTTCTCCATCCTCCTCCATTTCTGGTGCTTGCTCTCTAATGCTTAACCTTAGTTCTCATTTTTGTCTTTCGGTCTACCTAGACCCATTGCTCTAATCACATGGATCCTTGTCATATGTACTCAATCATGATCTATTATATTCCTGCCTGCCTGCCTCTGCACTCCCCAGATCTTCTGGGCTCCAAGAGATGGTTTGAACAGTCTATGCCAGTGGATGACCTGTAGCCAAATCATAATAAATATTTCTTGGAAGAAATGAATGCATGAAAAGGATATAGTTATGTGCATATGTACTTTTATTTATTATCGTTATGACTTTTGCTTAATTATCTTTATTTTTAAGATTTTATTTATTTGAGAGGGATTTAAGATTCTGTTTATTTATATTTGTTCATTTATTTGACAGAGATCACAAGTAGGCAGAGAGGCAGGCAGAGGGAGAGGAGGAAGCAGGCTCCCTGCAGAGCAGAGAGCCCGATGTGGGGCTCGATCCCAGGACCCTGGGGTCATGACCTGAGCCGAAGGCAGAGGCTTTAACCCACTGAGCTACCCAGATGCCCCTTAATTATCTTTTTTTTTAATCCAGCTTAAAGTTTGTCTTTTCCAGAAAAAATATATTGAAATACTCTCCCCCCCACACACACACGCAGACTCACATAATTCACACAGTCCCACACTCAGCCATGCACACTCCTGATACTCGATGTGGGAAGCTGTGGGTACTGCTTTATTTCTCATTTTCTTCCTGCTATGGAGTAACTTGTAGCAGACCAATGATTCAAGAAAGGTTGATTTTTAAAAAAATTCATTTGCTGCAAGACATCAAGGGAGCAACAAAGAAAATCAGGATTTGAGGGGCCAAGATCCTAAAAGAAAGATATCTCACTGATGTGACCCCACCATCTTATTCTATGCATTTCTCCTTGGGGCATGTGCTGGTTTTTTTCAAGGGGCTGAGGAGCCAAGCAAAGGTGACTTCTAAGAGGCTAGTCAGGCTTTTGCCAATCTACTGAAACAAGAGGGAAGAAAAATCGAGGTTGGGGGACCCAGGACTTGGTCCAGAGCTCTGCAAGAAGGAAAAGGAGAGGAATGAGCCCAACATTTGTAGGTCTTCTCCCCCTCAAGGTATTTGAGGATTTGATGAAAGGCTTAAAAGCCAAGTTAATACCATTTGAAAATCAGACTGGAGTGTTTAGCGGTGAGATGAAAATCCGAGGTCAGGATACATTTAAACACCGCATGACCTCAGCTGGGAACCCCAAAGGACTAAATATCCTAAGAGCAGGGAGGAAGCAGAAGTAAACTGAAGCTCATGTGACTCGAGGTGACTTGGCCAGCCGTCTAGCTGCCTGCAGACGGTGGGATACATTCTCTCTGGAAGAAAGCATCGGGCAGAGCCCCTCCGATTTTTCATACACAGTGTGTCTAGCAAGCAATCAAAATTTGCTAAGAATAAAGAACCCAGGAGATGAGAACAACAGGGAGAAACCAAGCCACAGGTGACTCAGCCACTGGAATGATCCGCTACTGGCTTGACTGTACTCGGGAAGAGGATAAGCTGGAGAATTTTACCAAGCACCCGAATCTATTTAAAAAATGATCAAATGAGAATTCTATAAGTGCTATTAAGATATCAGTGAGTGGATTTAATAATAGTCATGATAAAGTTGAAGGTTAATTAAAAGTGAAGTCGGCACAAAATATCAAAGCTAAATCACTGGCAGAAAAAGAACACAGCTTATGGGAGAGAGCAGGAGACGAACCGCAGGGAAAAGGTCTCCCGTACTTGGAATTGGAATCCCAGAAGGACGGGAGTGAATGGAAAAGAAGCAATACTTGAAGAGAAAACATCTGATGATCTTCCAGGACTTGGGAGCACCATCAAGCCCCAGACTGACCAGGTGCCATGCACGGAGTACGAACAGGCCAGATGCCGCGAAAACCACACGCAGACCTACAAGAAGGCCAGAACGCTACGGCATGTGGGAATCGTACGAGCTGTTAGATCAAAGGACTGGTTGCCTTCCTAGGAGTGAGAATTAGAAGGAAGATGTCCCCAAAGAAGCCACAGAAGCCCAGAATCAAAAGTGTGACATCTTTCAAGTTCAGAGACTGCAATCCTGCCTCTGCGGAATCTATAACCGGGGAAAGTAGCCTTCGAAAATGACAGTACAATAAAGACATTTCCAATCGGACAAAAATGGAGAGCCTTTCATCCCTGGCAGAGTGTCCCTACAAGAGAGAGGCAAGGGGGGCAGGGGGAAGGGAGGTTTTTCCAAGAAGAGGAAGAATGAGCTGTGAAGGAAGTACAGAAATGCAGGCTGACCAAAAAAAAAAAAAAAAGGCGGATAATTTTAATATGGATGGTATGAAACAGTAGGAGTGGTGGTGGGGGCTTTAAAACCCATATACAAGCAACGGGCATGGAAACAATTGTTGAAAAGGAGCAAATGCTTCGGCCTCCTCCCCATGTCTGCGTCGTCACCGTGTGGTCCCGTGGAGGGTGTATACAGTCGCTGCCATGGAGGAACGGCTGGGCTGCTCCCCGAAATCCCCCCTTTGATAGGTGAGGGAGGAAGGGGGAGGCCGGAGACATAAGCCCGATGCCCAGTGCCCAGACCGTCCCGCCCACCGGGTGACTTGACCGCTGGCTTTGTACTCTGCCCATTTCCACACTGGTGACCTTTTCGGCTACTTCGGGTTCAAGTGTGCCTGAGAACAAAACCTTACAGCCCGTTCCGGGCGGCTGATGCCTCCTGGCAATCTTCTGCGTGTCCCCCACCTCATCTGGGCCCCAGCCCTCCCCTGAGTCCTGGTGGCACCACCCTCCTACCCGCTTCCCCAAACCCCCTCCGGTGACGTGGCAAAGCGTTGAGCTATGTGGAGTCCCCGCAGCGGCGTGGGTTGAGGTTGTGGCCGTTGATACTGGCCCGAGCCCCCTTTTCCTCCCATGCTGAGGCTTTGCTCTGGAAGAGTGCAGGTGTGGGAAGGGACCGGAGCAGCAGCCGGTAACCAAACCCCAAAGAGCCTCGTGGAGTAGGCGATGCAGGATAGACTTACGGACCAGACAATGACGTCGTGATGTGCAGGGTGGTGGCAGCCCTTGGGATTTCTCAGACCCTTTACGATCGCGTTTTAGTTAATGCACAAAATAATCCAGTAAGCTGCTGGGCAGAGGAAAAATTGCTGGGGCTTGGCAGCGACGTCACTTGAATTCCATTTTTATTCTGCTTCATTGAGACGGATCATGGGCCAATCTCTTAACTTCTCTGGGCCTCAGTTTCTCCATCTCTAAGCGGGAAAGCTAGTAGTCCCCAGGCCAAATGATTTCGGGGGAGGGAATCAAATGTATTACTCTTTCCAAGTGGATGAGTCCTGGGGCGTCTGGGGGGTTCAATTGGTTACGCATCTGCCTTTGGCTCAGGTCATGATCTCAGGGTCCTAGAACTGAGCCATGTAGGGCTTCCCCATTCAGTGGGGAATCTGCTTCTCCCTCTCGCTTTGCCCCTCCTCCCTGTTCATGCACATGCTCACTCTCTCTCTAATGCTCTCTCTCCACTAAATAAAATCTTTAAAACATAAGTAAATGGATGACTCCTGAAAACAATCTCATTTTCTGTTACTTGCCTTAAGAACACTATAGATACTGCAAACTCTGACAACTGTCGAGTGATGAGAGCATGGAGAAAAATGCTAAGAACATTTAGAATGGGAAGGAACTTAGCGACCTTCTAGCAACACATTCGTATTTCAGATGAGAAAATGGGAGTGAAGACCAAAGGAGTAGTTATTTTTTTCAAAGTAGCAAAATCAGAAAAAGAGGGGGGAAAAACATTTTTCAGATCTGACAGGGAAACTTAGGACAATTCCTAATAACCTGCTTTGGGGTTTTCCCCAACAGTACAGTTTTGGGGGTCTACACCAAGAGGATTGGTCTACTACCCACTTGGCACAAGACACTTAAAAAAGATACTTGAGCTGTTGACCAAATGAGTATTTAAATAACACTCCCTACTCTAGTATCATTCAGTGCTCAGAGGCCTCAAAAGTCTTTGAAGATGAAGTGACCATTTGATCCTGAACTTGCTACCACCGCCACAGCACGAATCAAGGCTTTCCAGCAAGTCTCTTTCTCCCCCCCCCCCCCGCCCCCGTTCAAAGGTTAGAATCAAAAAGGCCCAGCTCTCAGCGGATCCCAGAATGCTGCTGGGCTAACCCGGCCACATGTTGGCACTGGGTCAACACCATTGTGTGCACATGGGTGTCCGCAGATCACGTTAATCCGTAATCGGTGTTTTCCCTCTGAGGGACAAGCCTGTCCCAAATATTAAGATGCGCTGATTTCCTGTCATCAGGGACTGAATAGAACACCTCTTGTTCAATAAAAGAAACCAAAAACCAAAACAAAACAAAAAATAAAAAAAAAACTTGTCATTGACTCAGAAACAAGACACTGCCTGTCTCCAGGGGCAGAGTCACCAGGCAGGAGGGCCCGCCCTAATGTATGGCACAGTCGCTTTGTTCTGTGCCCGTCCGCCACTGTCTTAAATAGTGTTGTCACCTCTGATTCATCCCTTTCTTTCCACTCAGGGGTGACTCGGGGCTGAAGGGCTATGTAAAGCCCAGCTACATTTAATTGATAAAATACAGTCAGTTACTGCCAAGCCAAAGGGGACAAATGGATCATGCAAGGAACCACCAGAATAGAACACTAAGTGACAAGTGGCTATCACTGAGGACAGCTGAGGAGGGACAGTGGGCTGGCTCAGCTGGCCTTTGGCCATTTGAGCAAAAGCATCAGGAGCTCTTCGGGGACAAAAAAGGCAGAGTGACCAGCGCTGCTGGGACCCATAAATGCCCACCAGGAGTACTGAGCAGAGGCAGACTCCAGACGTGTGCACATGGAGAAGAGCCACAGTGAATTCTTCTAGTCCGCGGTTAAACAAAGCCTAGTTATTGCCTCGTGCACGGTGAGCACCAGGCTAGGACCGCAGGAGCAGGAGAATTGTGTCACCCCGCAAGCCAGACTGTAACTGGGCGAGACAGGATGGCACAAAACTTGGTGCTCCTTTTGAAAGAATATATATTTTAATATTTTGATATTTCTTTTAATATACACATGCATTCAATATTTCTATTACCTAAATATATATAACACACACACATGTACATATGCATCGATTTTAATTTATTTACTTATTACCAAACAGCCTATCTATTGCCCTCCCCATCGGCATATTGACAGAACCCACTCAAATGAATCTCTTTGGTCAAAAACTAAAGCTTAGGGGTGCCTGGGTGGCTCAGAGGGTTAAGCCTTTGCCTTCGGCTCAGGTCATGATCTCGGGGTCCTGGGATCGAGTCCTGCATTGGGCTCTCTGCTCAGCAGGAAGCCTGTTTCTGCCCCCCTCTCTGCCCCCCTCTCTGCCTGCATCTCTGCCTACTTGTGATCTCTGTCTGTCAAACACATAAATGAAATCTTAAGACAACAACAACAACAACAAAAACACTAAAGCTTAAAAACGAAGAGTAGAAACTCTTGGGTCAAAACCCCAAAAATGGCTATGTAAAAACACCATTTTTAGAACATGTGCATGCCATGCACAAATAGAGGTTGCATGAGGTAGAAAGATTCTCCTATAGAAAACCTGGGGAATTGAAAATACTTTAAAAGTATTTTGACTCAGAGTGCTAAGATCATTTTGACGGACTTAATTGGAATTTGAACTCCCTCTTTATGAATTCAAGGATGTTATTGGCAGCAGCTGACCAGGAGAAGGCACTTCTCCATCTCTGGAGGGAGGGGTGGGGACCATCAGCAGGCACACACTCAGACAGAGGTAATTTGTATGCTGGGAGCCTAGGAGCGCCATCTTGTTCAACCCACTTGTCAGCCTGGTTCCTGGGCTCCTCCCTAGATGAATGTAAATGCCTAACTAGGTCATGTCTTAGTTTATGTAATGTCTTACGAAGGATATTCCATTGGTGGTGGAAGGAATGACTTTGAGCTGGGGAAAGATTGGAGGTAGGGAAGACAGGAGGCTATTGTATGAGATGCTTAACCCAAGTTAGGAGGCATGGAGATTGCTGGAGAGGTAGAATGGGTGGAACCCGGGTATGAACAGCATGGCGAGACAGGGCTCATATTGTGGACAGAAGAAGGTCTTCCTTTTACACACCAGGCTTTCCAGCTGTAGTGGTTGGTTTAACTTCTGGCGTGTGTGCTGTAGTAACAAATGACTCCCATTCTCAATAGCTTAACACAGAGAATGCCTCTTTACCCAAGACCAGCAGTCTCCATGGCTGTGAATGGATACAAATAGTTATGGAGGAAAAAGATAACTAGTTCTACGCCAGAAGTACCTGGGGCCTGCCAAGATAGCAAATATGGAAATGTATGTGTTTCACAGAAAAGACCAACTAATTTCAATTGCTAAAAGCTGCCTGGTTAGCAAGATGATGTACAGTCCAGGCAGTGCTTGACCTTTGTTTCTCCAAGTACGTTGTCCAGACATTAGACTCTCCAGAGCCCTGATTTAATGGTCTCTGCAGGTCGTGCCTAGTTTTCTTCTACCATCTGGTAGACCTCCATTGTTGGCTGAGTCACCACTCCAGGGTGAGCCTGGAATAGCAGTGGATCAAAATAACAAAAATATGTAAACATGTATGCATTGTGTTTGGTTTTAGGAGGATTGTGGGGTGGCTGTCATTCTGTTCCTTACACTGGGACATGGACTCCGGTTTGTTTTCATCCGGAAGATTGTGGACTTAACCCTTGTGACGTCCTATTTTAAGAATGCAGAATGTTAAAATTGAGGAAGGATTTCCAGTTTCCCTTGTCCAGCCTGTCCCATTTTAGAGTTTGGAAACCTGTGACACAACCGATGGCTTCAGTGGATTCCCCCAAATCAAACTTGACAAAACCAGGGTAGTGAGATCCCCAGTTGTCTGCATGCCGATGCCTGGGGCAGGTCCTCTCCTGTCCTCTCCCTGTCATTAAGGTCCTCTTAGGAAGTGATGGATAAAGTCGCTGTGTCACCACAGGGCTCCAAATTAGGGTCTTATTTGTGGGGCTTAGTCGCCGTTGACAGGCAGGTGCTCCTGGGGGACTGTCAGGAAGTCTAGAGACAAGAGGCTCACTGGCAGCAGAATGTCTTTTCAGTCCTGTGTGTCATTAGAGAAAACAGCCATGGTATCACGCGTCTCTTTGTCATATCCAGAGCATTAAAGGGAAACAACGCGTGTGGTCTATGCGCCGGTTGGTGAGCAAACACACTAAGGAAACGAGATGTAAAAGAGTCTGAAGACATTGATATAGCCAAGATATCAGCCTTCCTCCTGTTGCAGGCCGCTCCTCATAATCTTGCCCAGAGCAACGAGCTGTTGTTCTTCGTGAACCATCCAGCCCTGGGTACACTCCATTAGAGAATGCGCTTTGAAATTTCTTTTTCTCCCAGAATGACGGGGTGTGTGATGATCCGGGGTTAAAAGCAGTCCCTAGGCATAATTATGACAAGGGGTTAGTCACTTAACCTCTCTGACTTTCTTTTCCTCCTTCCTTTTTTTTTTTTTTTCCAATCTATAAAATGAAGGAATTGAATTAGATGACCTCTGAGACCCTTTCTAGCTCAGCCATTTCAAATCTATAAACACAATGCCACCTGCCCCACGTCGGGATTAAACTTGTAATTGTGCCTCATTAACGATCTGTCCTAATCAGCCCCATGGCGGGGACAGAGCAGAGCTTTTGTCTGAAATGTGGGCACCAGGAAAACCTAGATTCTTTCTTGATTCAAATTCCCTTCCTCAGAAAAGATTGTCACTTGGTTCTGTGGCCACAGACACCTTGGCTGGTTAGTGAGCTTGTTCTGGAGAGATAATGCACAGCCCTTTACAAACACCCTTGTTTGTGTGTGAAAAGGAATCCTACTAACGTCCTCTACATATCCCAGTTACTAAGGCTCCCCGGAGAGCTGTGACCGGAAAGCTCATCCTAATAGGAAACCTTGACCTTTCAGGAAGACGAAGGCTATCAGTTGGAGGTTTTATGGAAGTCTTTCTTTTGGAACTCTGACCACCCACCAGTTGTGGTGGATCAGGTTCATGGCTAACCAAACCTGGTTGTTTTTATGCAGGAGACAGCCGGCTGATGGTGGAAAATAATTTTTTAGAAACTGAGGGCATGAGAGTCTGTATAAAGAGACCATTTCTGTTCGAAAGAAGCTGCTGTCTCCGAGCTCACCCCAAGCATCTTCTGGGCAGAACAAGCATTAGCTTAGTCTCTTCACTCATCTGTCACAAATTTGGTTGCAAAAATCCTCCAGCATCAGGTGCAGATATGGTAAATACAAATAGTTCGTGTGCTTGAGGACTCATTGTGTAGCAGGGGACCAGCGTGCGCTGGGTGTGTCCCATCCGTAGTACAGACACTGGGGATGGGAGAGACAAGGGTGTGGGGCCTCGGAGGGGGGTCTGTGAGGACCTGTCCCTGCTTCAGAGAGTGGGGGTATCCCTGAGCAGTGACATATGGGTTTTATGCTGGACATCTTCAGTGTGCCCCTCCAGATCCCCCCACCTCACCTCTGCCATCTGCGGGGGTACGGGGACCAGCTGACCCAGAGGACTTCCTGCCCTCTCTCTGGCTTTCAGGTGGGACCAGTCACTGTGTAGCTCCAGCAGGACCTTGGAAAGGAGAGAGAGGATTTTAGTCCCCTGGTTTCATTCTTGAGCAGTTGCTTCCCCCTAGTTTCTCAGTCCAAAGTTAAACCCAAGGTCGCTGTTCCTCTGGGAGAGCCTCTCCTGTCACTGTCATGTCCCAGTAAGCACTGCCCCCCACCCCACCCCAGAGGAGCTCCGCAGGGGGTGGCACGTTTACCCGCGGCTGAGCTACCTTCTCTCCTTAGCCCTTGGGGTTCACTTCCCTTCCCCTCACGTGCAAACTTCCCTGCATACCCTGGGTCCCCTTGTATACCAGTTCGAGTACGAAGTCTCTTCCCAGCCAGGACCCTGTCTGGCACGGTGTTCGGGGCTGGGTAGGCAGCCTGAGCACAGACAAAGGGTGAAACACTGTAAAATCCTGGGAAGTCACAACAGTTCAGAGATGCTGGAATATACCGGGGCACTCTGCGGGGCGGGGGTGGGACAGCACGGTACCCAGGGTTTGTCACCTAGGACAATAGCACAAAACAGGATTCAGTGTAAGTTTACAAAGGTCAGCCTGGCAGTGGCGTCAAGAAGGACCTGGAAAGAAGAGACTAGTGGGCTGTCTGTGACCCACCCCTCCCCCCAACACCTGCCCCTCCGGGGGCACTAGCTACCTCCTGTCCCCCATCGCTGTACTTCGAGGTTTCCTTAGGTGACTTCAGCCGCTGGGCTCCTGGAACAAGACCATTTCCTCTACCCTCCCAGCCTGCCATTGCTAGTTTTGGGTTACCTCCTTATCCCATATTGGGCTCTTCTCTGTCGCCCGAACAACCAGCGTTGCAGCTAATTCCCTCTTTTATAAACGTGTGAAGTGTGTGTTTTTCTGGTTACACCCAGGAGAATACAAGTGTCTTAACAGATCAAAACAATGAGATGACCAGTGGTGGCGTAGTCTAAGGGGGGAAGCTTGCAGCAAAGGTTTGCGCTCTCCCTTCCAGCCGGAAAGCCATTGCTTTCTTGAAGGAGGAGCAGAACAGTGCTGCGTTCCTACAGGGATCCCGGAGCAGGCTGCCTGCGCCGACAGCTGCCTTGATGACCCCATGCAAATTTCCTGATCTCTGTGTGCCTTGTTTCCTTTGTGTAAAATGAAGATAATCATGGCACCCTAATGGGGTTGTTGCAAGGAGTTAGATGAGCTAATACAGCATGTACAAAATGCTTTAAAAACTCCTGGTAGGTATCAAGTACCGTATAGACCCTAGCTATTATTATCTGGGCCAGAGCATGAAAGGCTGATGTCTGCCTGGGTCTCCAAACACGAAGTCACCCCCATATTAGGACAGTAGGTTTTGGCCACCACGTCCTAAGACCACCGTCTGGGAAGGTAGAGGGAGCTGCTGTGATTGACAGGGATGCTATAAGGAGAGATGATTTTCCAGGGCGACCAGCGGTTGCTGTGGTTTCCAACAGGCGGAAACCCCAAGGTGAATTTCTTGCAAATATTTCACTGCCGATATGAGCAGGACGGTTCGTCCTCTGCACCCAGGGCAGATCGCCCCAAAACAGAGCCCTGCTTTAATGCTGGGCAGCAGGAGACAGAAATGTGAATAAGTAGAAATCAAAAAACACAGCAGTCCCGCTGACTGACCACTTACCACGAAGGCAAATACAACGGAGAACCCAAGGGAGCCAGAAAAGGGAAGCGTCACTCGGAGAAATGAAATTTTAATAAGCACAGGGGGAAGAGAGCATTTTATTATAAAGACCAGTGAGGACAACTTACATTATTTGAAATTTTAGTTCTGTGCTCTGAGTGAATCATTTTTACTTCCCCAGAAATTCAAGTCCCAAGGCACCCAGGGAACTCGCACAGCACAAGGCTTTGCTAAAAGCACCCCCACACCCCCTACCCATCCCGCCCCCCTCACCACTCATGACCCATGCCTGCCTCCAAGCTCTGTGTGTGTTTTATCCTCAAATCAATGTTCCATCCTTAGGAATTAAACCCGTGTGACAGTCCACTTGCAATATTGATGAAACATTTTCCTTTATAGAGTGGTTCCCATTGTTTCTGGAAGCTTCTCCCACAAGGCAAGGGGTTACTTTCAGAACCTGTTCTCCAGGCCTCCCCCACAGTGGTGGGCATTCCAGGGGCAGCCCCTGTAGCAGACATATTCATAAGGGGCAGGCCAGGGAACCGCTGCATACACGGTCTAAAAAGATGCAAGTTTTCTTCACATTCTAGAACAGCATTCTGCCCAAGTCCGATACACACACAGGTGAGCATACACACTCAAACACACGTACTCCTCTGCCGATGATGAACAACTCAGAAAGTCCCACTACTCATTGACCATTCAGAGGCTCTTGAAAATGCATTTAAGTGGCAACTTAGAAAAGTGAACCCAATGTCGTTACCCACGTATGCCGCATAAAACACTCCTTTCACTAGGGAAGCTGGGGCTTAGCCATTTAATTACAAAGCTAAATTAGAGATGGGGGGGAGAGGAAATGGGTTAGATTTGTGATTTTTTTTTTTTTTTAAATGGCCATGTTTATCAAGACGGGGAGTCTTTGCCCTCTTTGTGAATCTGGGCTGTCCTGGAGAGTGGCTTTGGCCAAGAGAAGGCAGAGAGGAGGGAGTTGGGGGACTCATCTTGGCCTTAAGAGGCCAGTAGCTTGTGGGGTTGCTCATGGATGTTGTTACACGTGAACAAGGCCATGCTGGTCTGCTGGAGAGGCCACAAGGAGGAAAACTGAAGGTCCTAACCAGCAGCCTGCCCGACACCAAGAGTTGCGCAAGGCCGTCTCAGACG
>RCUC01112422.1:0-16439 GCA_003697995.1 Taxidea taxus jeffersonii | reverse complement strand
AGAGAGAGAGAGAGAGAGAGAGGAAGAGAAGCAGGCTTCCCGCTGAGCAGAGAGCCCGATGCGGGGCTTGATCCCAGGACCCTGGGATCATGACCTGAGCCAAAGGCAGAGGCCTTAACCCACTGAGCCACCCAGGCGCCCCACCTAAATTAAATCTTATTCTTTCCATACTCACTTCACAGTCATTGTGTTGTTCATTAATTCACTAACACATTCATTTACCAGATTTCCCTCCTTTTTTTGAGCTTTGGTGAGTTGCAATTGTATATACTTTGTACATATTCATTTGCATATATATAAAGTATACAATGTGATGATTTGACATGTGTATAATTTGTGAAATGATTACCACAATTGGGTTAAATAATATATCTGTCTCCTCACATAGCAACCTTGTGTGTTTGTGTGTGTGAATGTGTGGTAAGAATGCTTAAGGTCTATTCTCTTAAGCAAATTCTAAGTATGCGACATGTAATTATTAACTATAGACACCATGCTGCACATTAGATTCCCAGAGCTTATTCCTCTTATAACCCTTCATTGTACCCTTTTATCAGCTTCTCCCTATCTCCTTGACCTCTAACCCCTGGCAATCACCATTATACTTACTCTCTGTTTCCGTGAGCCAGACTTTTTATTTTTATTTTTTTAAGACTCCACATAACAGCGAAATCATACAGTATTTGTCTCTCTATTTGGCTGATGTCATTTACCATAATGTCCTTTAGATTCATTTAGGTTGTTGCAAATGGCAGGATTTTCTCACGACTGAATAATATTCACATCATAATAATACATATAAAACGTTTTCTTTATCCATTTACCTGACTATGGACATATAGGTTGTTTCTATATCATGAGTATTGTGATCAATGCTGCAATTAACATAGGAGAACAGTTATCTCTTTGAGATACTGATTTCATTTCCTTTGGATATATACACAGAAGAAGGATTGCTAGATCATACAGTAGTCCTATTTTTAATTTTTTGTGGAAACTCCATCCTGTTTTTCATAGTGGTTGTACCAACTTACATTCTCATCAACAGTGTGCAAGGGTTTTCTTTTGTCCACATCCGTGTCAGCACTTGTTATCTGCTGTCTTGATAAAATCCATTCTGACAGGTGTGAGATATTATCTCATTGTGGTTTTGATTTGCATATCTGGGGCGATTGATGATGTTGAGCAACTTTTCATGTACCTGTTGGCCATTATGTTTCTTTTTTGGGAAAATATCTATTTTGGTCCTTTGCCCATTTTATAATTGGATTATTTATTTTTTTGCTATTGAGCTGTATGGGTTCTTTATATATTTTGAATATTAAACCCTTATCAAATATATGGTTTGCAAATATTTTCTCTTACTGTGTAGATTGCTTTTTTAATTTATTGTTTTCTTTTGCCATGCAGAAGCCCTTTAGTTTGAGGTAGTCCCACTTGTTTATTTTTGCTTTTCTCGCTGTGCTTTTGTTGTCATATTCAAGAAATCATTGCCAAGACCCATGTCAAGGAGCTTTCCCCCAGTGTTTTCTTCTAAGAGTTTTATGGTTTTGGGTCTTTCTTACTTTGGCAGCATTCCATGCAGCTGGGGAAACTGGGCACTCATTCACAGGCTCTCACTTTCCCTATGGGAGAAATCACAGGCTGAGAATATCTCTCTTGGCACTTAGCTGTGCCCTTTTAGGGGAGAGGTGATGCAGGTGAAATGAAGCTGTTCCTTTTATCCTCTTCAATATGTCTGATCTTGGATTATTTTTTCTTTAAAGGTGTGCTGGCCCTTCTCCATTGGACTCCCAGATTTACCCAAGGACACTGCTGTCCATGTGTGATTGTGAAAATTGGTGTTCTTTGGGGAGAAGATAGTAGAAAACTCCTATTTTTCTCTTTTGCTGATGTCACTCCTTTCCTGTAGGTGTTTTAGAATGACTTGAATTTCAACCTGCAAAGCAGTTCCAGGTGTCACTGTGGTTATTGCTTAGGCCCTGTGACCTCTAAATTTAAAATCTTACAGTAGATTTCTGTAGTTCCTGAGGGCTGGGTGAAGGTTAGAAGCATCATCCTGCTTGGCAACCATACAGCATCACATGGAACCACCCAAGACTTCTACAAGAGTGAAGGGTTGGAGAGGCTTCAAATGACAAGAGATCGTGTCTTGTTGGAATTTTCTCTGGTCAGAAAAATGGACGTGTAGAAGGATTGTTGTTTGTTTTTTCTCTTCTAAGATAGTTTCCAGCTGGAAATTATGATGTCCTCTCTGAAACCGGGGCACAGATTGTAATCAGTAGCATCTTGCAATCACATGTCTCATGCCACATGTTGTCAGTGCCAGTGCATGTGGCCCTTAGTTGCTATTTCTGATACAGGAATAGAGAATTCAGCCTTCAGTGGCCCAGCTGATCTCACTCTCTAGATCTATACTGATTCCTATGCCATACCAGGTAGATGTCAAAGCTTGGGATACAATTTGGGTAAGACACACCCTTGAGCTGCTCACAAACTAACAATGAAGAACACCAGAAACAAATTCCTTTAGAAGTATGGGGTAAGTAATATAATAGCGGACAAATCCTCTCTAACTAAACTGTATAGCCTACCAAGAGCTTCCCTTCCTTTACATTCCCCTGAGCACTTCTGAATACCATGTGTGCTATGTAATTAAGGACTCCCTGTTGTGACCCCTTGAGATTGCTTTCTTTATAACTATATATAAATATTTATTATAGAAATAATAGAATTCTAAAGTGAGAAAGATGTTAGATGTTACCTGCCCATTTCTCATCCTTTGCAGAAATTCTTTCTATAACCTCTGCTTGAGTACTAATTTTAGAGACTGGTAGAGTAGAGCTGTATGATGTGGGTGCTTTTGCCTCATTGGAAAGATGACCTTTTACTGGCTGGAACTCCACTTTTCTGTACCTTCTGAAATAATATATTAGAATGAAACTTTTTAGAATTCTACAAAGCAGATGCTGAGAACAGTAGCTAAGCTGGGTGCTTGATACCTAAATGGACCTATTTAGGAGATTGAAAAGCCTATCCTATCTGCAATAGCCTATCACTCATCTCTCTCTGTTAGCCTTGAGAACCTTCTTTATTAAAGGATTGCTAGAGTGCTGTGGCATTTCCTAGCAAATGAAATTAGTGGGGATTCAAGAGTATTCTGAGAGCTTCCAGTGTGTTCCCTGGAGTTTGAGGACCTCATTCCTGAAATGTTTAATGTTTAGAGGCTTTGCCTGTAGCTGCCCACTCCTGGTGACCTATCAAAGAGGCTGCACTGGAAAGGAGCTATACTATCTCTCATCGTGCAGCGAAGGTACACGTTTTCCAGGGATCCAATGGTCATATAGAAGGGAGCTGGTCTGGGTCTTCTTAAGAGAGATCCAACAAAAAAGGAACTTCTAGAGAGGCAAAGGAGTCCCAATAGATAGTGGGCGGCCAGGGAAAAGCTGCAAGCCACTCATGGAAGGAGAGACATTGACTGAGTCAAAGGAACACAGCCTGATGCCTGGGGGAAACCCCCAAATGCTTGTGAAAGGAACATAACTGTCCTTCTGTCCCCAACAAGGCGCTACTGCCAGATCACAGCCATATCTACCACTTTGCCCTTTGTCTCTAATCTCCTCTCCCCTGGGGTTTGCCCTGAAAGAAACAAACACAGAGACTGGCAGTCTGGGGAAGGAGATGGAGCAAAGAAGAGAGACTAAGCCATCCATGTATCCTTCCCCAAACTTCCCCTCTGTTAGCTTCCATGCTGGGAAGAGAGAAGCCCTAAGTTTCGATGAGTTTGGAGAGTTGATGTTACACTGGAGGGATATTTTAGTTACTGAAACAAAACTGTTCAGTTGATTGAAAGGGCCCCAAAACCAAGGAAGGGGCCTGCTGGAGATTTCACTGAGGGGTAGGAAAGAACAAGTGGAGGCATTAGACTGGGAGGGGCAGTGGGAGAAAGAACACAAGTATTCCATTTTGCACCCAATAAATCTGTTATACTTTCAACCACTCATCTCTGTCTTTTCCCCAAACTATCAAAGACTCAATCTCCTTCCTTTTCAGAAGTTTTACAAATCTTAGGGGTTTTAAGAGCTCACAGACTCAGGACCCTCCTCATCCCAATAAGATTAAATATGCTTACCATCTCATGTGACAGTTTTGGTGCAACATTGTTATCCTCCTGTTACATGTGCAGCAACATCCTTGCAGACTGGGGTTTGGGCACCAGACCCTCATCAATGCAGGGCATCACGTGATTGATTCTTACTCAGTTTTGTTTCCTTAAACCCCTTGTAATTTTTCATATGCTTTTTTTCCCTCAAAGATTTTATTTATTTTATAGAGCCATGGGCAGGGGTCAGAAACAGAGGGAGAGAGAGAATCTCAAGCAGACTCTGTGCTGAGTATGGAGCCCAAGGTGGGTCCCGATTGCACAACCCTGAGACCATGACCTGACCAGAAATCAAGAGTCAGACTCTTAACCGACTGCACCACCCAGACACTCTTCATATGAGCTGCTTTAAGTCAAACCTCTGCTATTGTTTATTTGTGTATTTTTAAAGACTCAGAAGCAGGATATGTGTGTGTGTGTGTGGTGTAATCTGTATGTATAATTTTTTTCCCTGTGAAGTTTTATTTAAAGATAGATTTTGAGTCATGCCAAAACTGAGCATTCTAAATCTTAATTCTCTCATCTGTGGCAAGAAGTCATCCTTCCTAGCTTGGTGTCATTGGCCAATATTGTAAGCAATCCTTCCACGACTTCATGGAGATGATTGAGAGGCAGGATATTGTCATGGTCATGAGAATGGACCCTGGAACCAGATTCCTTGAGTTGAACTCCTGGCTCTTTTAGCTATATAATCTTGGCACATTACTAAAGCCCTCTGGACCTCAGTTTCATCCTATGTAAAATAGGAAACGAAAAATAATATACTATCATTATTGTACCTACGATATCCTTTAGTTAACAAACTACCTTGAAACTTAGTGGCTTATGACAACATTTATTTAGTTTATAATTCTCAGGTTTGCAGTACAGCTGGGTCTGAGAGTAGGCGCCTTCATTTTTCTATGGTCAGCTGCAAGTTAAGCAGGCAGCTCTGTTTTTGCAGGTGGGCTAGCCATTAGCCAAAATGCTTCAGCTCATTCACCAGCGGACCAGCTTGGGCTTGTTTTCATGGTGTGGAGTGGGAAATCATGCAGGGCCTCTTGAGGCTGAGCCTTGCATCTGACACAGTTACTTCTACTACTCTATTGGCCAAAGCAAGTCACAGAGCCAGGCCAGATTTAGGGGTGGGGAAAGATGTTCCATCACTTCTTCATGGGAGGGGCTGCAGAGACACATTGCAGGAGCATGGGAACAAGGAGAAGTAAAGATTTGGGGCATTTGGGCATTTATTTTTTAATTTTTATTTTTTTAAAGATTTTAAAAGAGAGAGTGACAGCGAGAGAGAGAGAGAGAGAGAGAGAGAGAGAGAGAGAGATAGCATACCCACAGAGGGAGAGAGAGAAAGAGAAGCAGACTCTCCACTGAGCAGGAAGTACAATGCAGGACTGATCCCAGGACCCTGGGATCATAACCTGAGCCAAAGGCAGGAGCTTAATTAACCAACTGAGCCACCCAGGAGCACCTCTCAGGGCTCATCATGATACATGTATTCTTTTTTTTTTTCTTTTTCTTTTTAAGAGAGACAGCATGCATACACATGTAGATGCAAGCTGGTTGGGGATGTGGGGAGGGGCAGAAGGAGAGGGAGAATCTTTTTTTTTTTTTGGAGAGGGAGAATCTTAAGCAGGCTCCATGACCAGTCCCGAGCCTCACGTGAGGCTCAATCTTACCACCCCAAGATCAAGATCTGAGCTGAACTCGAAAGTTGGACATTTATCAGACTGAGTCATCCAGATGCCACATGATAAATGTACTCTTTTTTAAAATTTTATGTTTTATTAACATATAATGTATTATTAGCCCCAGGTGTACAGGTCTGTGAATTGCCAGGTTTACACATTTCACAGCATTCACCATAGCATATACCCTCCCCAATGTCCATAACCCAACCACTCTCTCCCCAGCAACCCTCAGTTTGTTTTGTGAGATTAAGAGTCTTTTATGGTTTGTCTCCCTCCTGATCCCATCTTTTTTCATTTTTTCCTTCCTTACTCCCCAAACTCCCCACAGTGCCTCTCAAATTCTTCATATCAGAGAGATCATATGATAATTGTCTTTCTCTGTATGACTTATTTCGCTCAGCGTAATACCCTATAGTTCCATCCATGTCATTGCAAATGGCAATATTTTATTTCTTTTGATGGCTGCATAGTATTCCATTGCTATATATATATACCACTTCTTCTTTTTCCATTTATCTGTTGATGGACATCTAGGTTCTTTCCATAGTTTGGCTATTGTGGACATTGTTGCTATAAACATTCGGGAGCATGTGCCCCTTTGGATCACTACATTTGTGTCTTTAGGGTAAATACACAGTAGTGTGATTGCTGGGTCATAGGGTAGCTCTATTTTCAACTCTTTGAGGAACCTCCATGCTGTTTTCCAGAATGGTTGGTCCCACCAACAGTGTAGGAGGGTTCCCTTTTCTCTGCATCCTTGCCAGCATCTGTCGTTTCCTGACTTGTTAATTTTAGCCATTCTGACTGGTGTGAGGTGGTATCTCACTGTGGTTTTGATTTGTATTTCCCTGATGCCAAGTGATGTTGAGCACTTTTTCATGTGTCTGTTGACCATCTGGATGTCTTCTTTGCAGCAATGTCTGTTCGTGTCCTCTGCCCATTTCTTGATTGGATTATTTGTTCTTTGGGTGTTGAGTTTGAGAAGTTCTTTATAGATTTTGGATATTAGCCCTTTATCTGATATGTCATTTGCGAATATCTTCTCCCAATCTATCAGTTGTCTTTTGGTTTTGTTGATTGTTTCCTTTGCTGTGTGAAAGCTTTTGATCTTGATGAAGTCCCCATAGTTCATTTTTGCCCTTGCTTCCCTTGCTTTTGGCAATGTTCCTAGGAAGAAGTTGCTGCAGCTGAGGTCGAAGAGGTTGCTGTCTGTGTTCTCCTCAAGGATTTTGATGGATTCCTTTCTCACATTGAGGTCTTTCATTCATTTTGAATCTATTTTCATGTGTGGTGTAAGGAAATGGTCCAGTTTCATTTTTCTGCATGTGGCTGTCCAATTTTCCCAACACCATTTGTTGAAGAGGCTGTCTTTTTTCCATTGGATGTTCTTTCCTGCTTTGTCAAAGATTAGTTGACCATAGAGTTGAGGGTATATTTCTGGGTTCTCCATTCTGTTCCATTGATTTATATGTCTGTTTTTGTGTCAGTGCCATACTGTCTTGATGATGACAGCTTTGTAATAGAGCTTGAAGTCTGGAATTGTGATGCTACCAACTTTGGCTTTCTTTTTCAACATTCCTCTGGCTATTCAAGGTCTTTTCTGGTTCCATATAAATTTTAGGATTTTTTAATAAATTTTATAAATTTTAGGATTATTTCCATTTCTTTGAAAAGAAAAAAGAGATGGTATTTTGTTAGGGATTGCATTAAACATATAGATTGTTTTAGGTAGCATACATAGACATTTTCACAATATTTGTTCTTCCAATCTATGAGCGTGGAACGTTTTTCCATTTCTTTGTGTCTTCCTCAATTTCTTTCATGAGTACTTTGTAGTTTTCTGAGTACAGATTCTTCCCCTCTTTGGTTAGGTTTATTCCTAAGTATCTTATGGTTTTGGGTACAATTGTAAATGGGATTGACTGCTTAATTTCTTTTTCTTCTGTCTTGTTGGTGTATAGAAATGCAACTGATTTCTGTGCATTGATTTTATATCCTGACTCTTTACTGAATTCCTGTATAAGTTCTAGCAGATTTGGAGTGGATTTTTTTGGGTTTACCACACAAAATATCATATCATCTGCAAAGAGTGAGAATTTGACTTCTTCTTTGCCAATTTGGATGCTTTTAATTTCTTTTTGTTGTCTGATTGCTGAGGCTAGGACTTCTAGTACTATGTTGAATAGCAGTGGTGATAATGGACATCCCTGCTGTGTTCCTTACCTTAGTGGAAAAGCTCTCAGTTTTTCTCCATTGAGAATGATATTTGCTGTAGGTTTTTCATAGATGGCTTTGATGATATTGAGGTATGTACTCTCTATCCCTACATTTTGAAGAGTTTTGATCAAGAAAGGATGCTGTAAAGGAAATAGTCAACAAAACAAAGAGGCAACCCATGGAATGGGAGAAGATATTCACAAATGACAGTACATATAAGAGGCTGATATCCAGGATCTATAAAGAACTTCTCAAACTCAACACACACAAAACAGATAATCATGTCAAAAAATGGGCAGAAGACATGAACAGACACTTCTCCAAAGAAGACATACAAATGGCTAACAGACCCATGAAAAAATGTTCACTATAACTAGCCATCAGGGAGATTAAGATCAAAACCACATTGAGATACCACCTTACACCAGTTAGAATGGCTAAAATTAACAAGACAGTAAACAACGTGTGTTGGAGAGGATGTGGAGAAAGGGGAACCCTCTTACACTGTTGGTGGGAATGCAAGTTGGTGCAGCCACTTTGGAAAGCAGTGCCCCTTAAGAAATTAAAAATAAAGCTTCCCTATGACCCTGCAATTGCAGTACTGGGTATTTACCCCAAAGATACAGATGTAGTGAAAAGAAGGGCCATCTGTACCCCAATGTTCATAGCAGTAATGGCCACAGTTGCCAAATTGTGGAAAGAACCAAGATGCCCTTCAATGGATGAATGGATAAGGAAGATGTGGTCCATATACACTATGGAATATCATGCCTCCATCAGAAAGGATGAATACCCAACTTTTGTATCAACATGGACGGGACTGGAAGAGATTCTGCTCAGTGAAATAAGTCAAGCAGAGAGACTCAATTATCATATGGTTTCACTTACTTGTGGAGACTAAGAAGTAATGGAGGACATGGGGAGATGGAGAGGAGAAGGGAGTTGGGGGAAATTGGAGGGGGAGACGAACCATGAGAGACTATACACTCTGAAAAACAATCTGAGGGTTTTGAAGGGGTGGGGGGTGGGAGGTTGGGTGAGCCTGGTGGTGGGTATTATGGAGGGCACGTATTGCATGGAGCACTGGGTATGGTGCATAAACAATGAATTGTACGCTGAAAAGAAATTAAAAAAATAAAAAATTAAAAAAAAAGAAAGGATGCTGTACTTTGTCAAATGCTTTTTCAGCATCTATTGATAGTATCATATGGTTCTTGTTCTTTCTTTTATTAATGTATTGTATCACATTGATTGATTTGCAGATGTTGAACCAATCTTGCAGCCCAGGAATAAATCCCACTTGGTCGTGGTGAATAATCCTTTTAATGTACTGTTGGATCCTATTGGCTAGTATTTTGGTGAGAACTTTCGAATTCATCAAGGGCTGGGCTCTTGTTTTTTGGGAGATTTTTGATGACTGCTTCAATCTCCTTACTGGTTATGGGTCTGTTCAGGTTTTCTATTTCTTCCTGGTTCAGTTTTGGTGGTTTATACATCTCTAGGAATGCATCTATTTCTTCCAGATTGTCAAACTTGCTGGTGTATGGTTGCTTATAATATGTTCTTATAATTGTTTGTATTTCTTTGGTGTTGGTTGTGATCTCTCCTCTTTCATTCATGATTTTATTAATTTGGGTCCTTTCTCCTTTCTTTTTCATAAGTCTGCCCAGGGGTTTATCAATCTTATTAATTATTTCAAAAAACCAGCTCCTAGTTTCATTGATTTGTACTATTTTTTTTTTGTTTCTATTTCATTGATTTCTGCTCTGATCTTTATTATTTCTCCCCCCCTCTGGGTTTAGGCTTTCTTTGTTGTTCTTTCTCCAGCTCCTTTAGGTGTAGGGTTAGGTTCTGTACTTGAGACCTTTCTTGTTTCTTGAGAAAGGCTTGTATTGCTATATATTTTCCTCTCGACTGCCTATGCTGTGTCCCACAGATTTCGAACAGTTGTGTTTTCATTATCATTTGTTTCCATGAATTTTTTCAATTCTTCTTTAATTTCCTGGTTGACCCATTCATTCTTTAGTAGGATGCTCTTTAGCCTCCATGTATTTGGGTTCTTTCCAAATTTCCTCTTGTGATTGAGTTCTAGCTTCAGAGCATTGTGGTATGAAAATATGCAGGGAATGATCCCAGTCTTTTGGTACCAGTTGAGACCTGGTTTGTGACCCAGGATGTGATCTATTCTGGAGAATGTTCCATGTGCACTAGAGAAGAATGTGTATTCTGTTGCTTTGGGATGGAATATTCTGAATATATCTGTGAAGTCCATCTGGTCCAGTGTGTCATTTAAAGCCTTTGTTTCCTCATTGATCTTTTGCTTGGATGATCTGTCCATTTCAGTGAGGGGGTGTTAAAGTCCCCTACTATTATTATATTATTGTCGGTGTGTTTCTTTGATTTTATTATTAATTGGTTTATATAGTTGGCTGCTCCCATGTTAGGGGCATAGGTATTTACAATTGTTAGATCTTCCTTTGGACAGACCCTTTGAGTATGATATAGTGTCCTTCCTCATCTCTTATTACAGTCTTTGGCTTAAAATATAATTGATCTGACATAAGGATTGCCATCCCAGCTTTCTTTTGATGTCCATTAGCATGGTATGTTGTTTTCCACCCCTCCCCCCACTTTAAATCTGGAGGTGTCTTTGGGTCTAAAATGAGTTTCTTGTAGACAGCATATTGATGGGTTTTGTTTTTTATGCATTCTGATACACTGTGTCATTTGATTGGGGCATTTAGCCCATTTACATTTAGGGTAACTATTGAGAGATATGAATTTAGTGCCATTGTGTTGCCTGTAAGGTGGCTGTTACTGTATATTGTCTCTGTTCCTTTTTGGTCTACTACTTTTAAGCTTTCTCTTTGCTTAGAGGACCCCTTTCAATATTTCCTGTAGAGCTGGTTTTGTGTTTATAAATTCTTTTAGTTTTGTTTGTCCTGGAAGCTTTTTATCTCTCCTTCTATTTTCTGTGATAGCCTAGCTGGATATAGTATTCTTGGCTGCATATTTTTCTCATTTAGTGCTCTGAATATATCATGCCAGTTCTTTCTGGCCTGCCAGGTCTCTGTGGATAAGTCTGCTGCCAATCTAATATTTTTACCATTGTATATTACGACTTCTTGTCCTGGGTGACTTTCAGTATTTTCTCTTTGTCACTAAGACTTGTTAAGTTTTACTATTAGATGACAGGATGTGGACCTATTCTTATTGATTTTGAGGGGAATTCTCCATACCTCCTGGATTTTGATGCTTGTTCCCTTTGCCATATTGGGAAATTCTCTACCATAATCTGCTCCAATATACCTTCTGCACCCCTCTCTTTCTTCTTCTGGAATCCCAATTATTCTAATATTGTTTCATCTTATGGTAACACTTATCTCTTGAATTCTCCCCTCATCGTCCAGTAGTTGTTTATCTCTCTTTTGCTCAGCTTCTTTATTATCCATCATTTGGTCTTCTATATCACTTCTGTATCACTAATTCTCTCTTCTGCTCTCAGTAAGAGCCTCCATTTTTTTATTGCATCTTATTAATAGCTTTTTTGATTTAAGCTTAGTTAGATTTTAGTTCTTTTATATCTCCAGAAAGGGCTTTTATTTCTCCAGACAGGGTTTCTCTATCTTCCCTGCCTTTTTGAGCCCAGCTAGCACCTTGAGAATCGTCATTCTGAACTTTAGATCTGACATATTACTGGTGTCTGTATTGATTTGGTCCCTAGCCTTAGGTACTGCCTCTTGTTCTTTTTTTTGTGGTGCGTTTTTCTGCCTTGTCATTTTATCCAGATAAGAACACATGAATGAGAGAATAAAATACTAAAAGGATGGCAGAGACCTCAGAGAAATGTGCACCAACCAAATCAGAAGAGACCCAAAATCATGGGCAGAAGAAAGGGGGTAAAAAGAAGTTAAAAAATTTCAAAAAAAAGTTAAAAGAAATACACACACACACACACACACACGTGTATATATATATATGTACATACACACACACACACACACACACACACACAGGAAAAATAAAGGTAAACATGATGAAGGGATGGAATATGACCGTAAAGATGAAAATTTAAAAAAAATTCTAAAAAAGGAGTTGGTAAGATAAATTGGTTAGGAAAAGAAAGAAAAAGAATGTGGAGGGAATTTGTTCAGGCTGGAGACTAGAACAATGCCCTGTGCTAGATTTAGGGTATATTTTAATCTGTTAGAAGAAGTTGTATCCCAACATTTCTTAGAAGACAAAACTGTATATGTATACAAAATATAAAGTTAGATACAATGAAGGATAAAATATGACAATAATAATGAAAGTTCTAGCAGATTTTTTTAAAAGAAAGTTATTGTTAAGATAAACTAAAAAATGTTAGAAGAGGAAAGAGCAAAGGTTACAAAAATTATAATAAGAAAAAATAAAATTAAAAAAATTTAATTAATTTTGCAAGACTAACGAATCATGGGGAGAAAGCCATGAGTTCCATGTTTTGCTTTCCCCTCCTCTGGAATTCTGTTCTCCTTGATCAGTGAGCTTGGTCTTGGCTGGATGTTCTTGCTGATCTTCTGGGGGAGGGGCCTGTTGCCATGATTCTCAAATGTCTTTGCCCGAGGTGGAATTGCACTGCCCTTGCCAGGGCCCAGGCTAATAATCTGCTAGGGTTTGATCTCGGAGCTTTTGTTACCTGAATGCTTCCTGTAGCGCTCTGGAGGACGGGAATGAAAATGGTTGTGCAGAGGAGCTGAGAGCTCAGGTCCCCACTCCTCAGTGTGCCCTCAGAGAAAAACACTCAATCCCTCTCATCTCCAGCTGCACTCAGGCTCACCCAGCCTGTGACTGAGCGTTTCTGTCTCTGGCACAGAGACTCCCATTTGGAGTCTCCAAACCCAGCATATTCCTGCCTCCAGAGGAAGAAGGTGAGTGTCCTGGATCTGCCACTTGTGGGGTCCCTGCTCAAAGAGCAGTGGTGTGACTGTACCACAGATCACAGTTTAAGGTAACCCAGAGCTGAGAGCTTATTCCTCGGCTCTGTCTCTTTAGCTGCCTTCCCTACTCTAATACCTGTGAACTCTGCTACACTCAGACACCCCTGATCCTTCTGTGACCCCTGCAGGACCTGAGACCATGCTGTCCCTGTGAGGGCTCCACCCCTGCTTAGCCAGCTGTAAATCTATGGACCAGTTTACATGTTTAAGAGCATGGGCTTTGGAGTCAGACCTGTGCTGGGTTGTGAGTTCTGCACTTTCCTAGCTTTGTGTCCTTGGACAAGATGTATTACCTCTCTACATCTCAGTTTCCTTACTGTAAGTGAATATAATATTGAATCCCTGTATTGTTTCCTAGGGTCATGACAACACTACCACAAATTGGGTGGCTTAAAAAATGAAAATTTATTCTCTTACAGTCTGGAGGTTAGGAGTCCGAAATCAAGGTATTAGAAGGAACTTGCTTTATTTGAAGGCTCTAGGGAAGGATTCTCCCTTGCCTTTTCTAGCTTTTGATGATTGCTGACAATCCTATTAAGTGAAACTGGGTGCACCTCTTGGTGGATGTCGAGCCAAAAGACATGACCAAGCCAAAGAATAAGAAAAGGGAGAATTATACTTTTAACAAGAAAAGGAGAACACTGGGTATATTTCCTAAAACAATTATCTCCTTGAACAACAAAAGTGGGGAAGTCTTAAGCTAAGGTTGCATACATATTCATGAAGGGGCTTGTGCAATGGGGTTTTCAGGATGGAATTGCAGTAAAAGTCATCTTTTTTTTCTTTTTTTAAGGTTTTATTTACTGGAGTGCTTGGGTGGCTCAGCTGGTTAAGTGGCTGCCTTCAGCTTAGGTCATGATCCCAGGCTTAGGTCATTGAGCCCCATGCTGAGTTCCTTGTTCAGTGGGGAGTCTGCTTTTCCCTCTCTCTCTCTCTGCTGCTTCCCCTGCTTGTGCTCTCTCTCTCTCTCAAATAAATAAAATCTTTAAAAAAAAAAAGAGTGGGGTAGGGGAGAGAGGCAGAGGAAGAGGGAGAAGCAGACTCCCTGCTGAGCAGGAAGCCTGCTGGAGGACTTGATCTCAGGACCCCTGGATCATGACCTGAGCTGAAGGCAGATGCTTAACTGACTGAGCCATCCAGGTGCCCCCACTTTTTTTAAAATAAAGATTTATTTATTTGAGATAGAGGGAACAGAGAGGGAGCCAGAGGGAAAGAATCTCAAGCAGATTCCTGCTGAGCATGGAACTCCATGTGGGGTTTGATCTCATGATCTTGAGATCATGACTTGAGCCAAAACCAAGAGTTGGCCGCTCAATCAACTGAATCATCCAGGCATCACAAAAGCCATCTTAAGGTGACAGAGTTGAGGTCTTAGTTGGTCAGAGTCCTGAGGGCTGGCAAGTGTCAGTATCATCAATTCTGTTTCAGTTGGTCTGGTATCTGAGTGCTCAAATGAGTTTAGATCTTGCAGAGGTAACTCAAGAATGTACTCAGGTCAATCTTTGATTTTGAATCAGCGCTGGGAGTTCGACCACTGATAAATTGTCCTGATATGATTAGACTATTGCCTGGCTTGAGAGTGGCAGTTTGGTCTACATTCTTTTGTTCCTTTAAAAATAATTAGCTGATGCTGTCTATTCTTCTGCAGTCTTGGAAAGTTCTGCAAGATCCATGCTTTGGGCAAGTAGTGCTGGTAAGGTATAGATTACAAAATGACTGGAGGCCTAAAATGACTTTTCTTGTGTCAAGAAAGCTATGTCTCAGGGCACCTGTGTGGCTCAGTTGGTTAAGCGAGCAACTCTTGGTTAAGCATCTGGCTCTTGGTTTTGGCTCTGATCATTATCTCAGGATCATGAGATTGAGCCCTTTGTTGGGGGCTCACACTGGGTATGAAGTCTGCTCAAGTTTCTCTCTCTCCCTGTGTCCCCCCAATACTGCCCCCATATGTGTGTGCTCATTCTCTCTCTCTCTCTCAAAAAAAGCTAGGTTTTGGGACCCCTAACTCCTTCTGCTTAGAATTTATGGCATTCCTTGGCTTGTGGGAGCAAGACCCCAATCTCTTTATACAATCTGTGTCTCCTCTATGTCTTCAAATATTTCTCCTGCTAGGACACCAACCATTGGATTTAGGGCCTACCTTAATCCACTGTGGCCTCTTCTAAACTTGGTTACATTTGCAAAGGTCCTGTTTCCACATAAAGTCATATTCTGAGGTTCCTGATGGATGTGAATATTTAGGGACACTCTTCAACTCACTATGCTTAATTGCAGAGTCTCAATGTGATATTGTACATAAAGCACTTAGGATGTGTTTGTCACACAATAAACAATAAATAGTAGTCATTGTTTTCATTATTATTACTATTATATCACTAGGGAGAATCAGATATCTTGCTAAAGTCAACATAATAATACTAATAGTTATGACTTACTGAGTTATTAGTGTCAGGAACTAGGCTGAGTGTCTATATTCATTATCTCATATAATTAATAAATCTGTGAATCTAGTTACCCTGGCCAAAAAATGATAATAATATGAATCAGACACTATCTGTGATCCATGAACACATACTAACTCTAAATGATCATCTTATACTTTTATGTGTTTTAAAAATCTTTTTAATATTTTAAGGTGCTGAAGTCAACCTGTCACCAGCTAGACGCCAAGACCTGAGCTTTACTGCCCACCTGCTTTTACTCTCCTACCTTTGTCCCACGTTTTTCCTTAAGCTATTCTTCCCAGCTTCTTTCTCAATCTCTCTCTCTCCCTCTTCTTAAGGATTTATTTATTTTAGGGAGAGAGAGAGCGCACGGGGGTAAGGACAGAAGGAGTGGGAGTGAGAATCTCAATCAGACTCCAAACTGAGAGTAGAGCCCCAAGTGGGGTTCCATCCCATGACACTGAGATCATGACCTGAGATAAAACTAAGAGTCAGATGCTTAACTGACTGCACCACCCAGGCACCCCTTCCCAGCTTGTTTCTTAACTCAGGCAAAGACCTCCAGCTGGTTGAGACAACCCCGACCAGTTTGAGCTTAATCCCTGACTCATACCTACTCAGATGAAACATGGAGTGACTTCTAAAGTGACCAATCACTACATTTACCTCATTATAATACTAAAATCTGCACCTAAGGAGGACCCTCAGCCTCATTTACATAACATGCAATATGTGTGTAGGCGAGTTTCTGTAAAGCACATGTGAGTGACCTGCTGCCTGCCTCTACCTACCATGGAAGCGTTTTCCTATCTGAATATTCATCCTAATCCTAAATTGAAGGAACACATTCCCCCTTAGAGAGTCACAGCGTTGGGATTTATTCCCTGTGATCTCTGTATTTGCTGCAAATCAAGGTTTCCTTGTATGCCAACTCCACCTGGTGCAGCTTCTGACTTAC
>RCUC01112418.1:0-11688 GCA_003697995.1 Taxidea taxus jeffersonii | reverse complement strand
AGAGAGACAGGCAGAGAGAGAATGGAAGGGAAGCAGGCTCCCTGCCGAGCAGAGAGCCCGACGTGGGGCTCGATCCCAGGACTCTGAGATCATGACCCAAGCCGAAGGCAGAGGCCTTAACCCACTGAGCCACCCAGGTGCCCCTGATCGATACTTTAAATGGACCTGTAGAGGTCATTCAGCCCAAGCTCTTAACAAACTAGTTGAGGAAACTGAGGATGAGAGTAATGTACTTGTTCAAGGTCACATGACTAGTTCACCTCAGAACTACATAAATCTCTTGGTTCTCATCCCAGTTCTTTTTCTAATGGAGCACACTTGAAAAAGAAAATTTGTTCTATATTCAAAAGAGACTCAATAAGCATGTTTAGGAAAAAGCTTGAGGGAAATACCCTAAAATGTTAGCAGCTACTCTCTTCTGGATGGTGAAATTTTAAGTGATTATCTCTTTTCTTTTCCATATTTCTTTTCTATATTTTCTAAATTTTCCACAATAGATACTTTATTTTAAAAAATTGTCTAGGAATTGTGCTTAGGAGGAAGTTAAGGAAAAAGGCAAAGGGGGTAAAAATAGATTTCATGTTTTTTTGTTTTTGGTTTTGCTTTTTTCTGAAAAGAGAAGAAAAAAAAGCCACTGAACTGGGGAATCAGGAAAATTGGGCTTCACCCCAGTTTTGCTGAGAGATTTCTACAAATTGTTTTCCCTTTCTGGAGTTCATTTTCTTGGTAAAACAAAGTGTGAAGAAGTATAAACTTGTGTTTCAAGTTTACCTTTATAATTCTAAGGCTTTGTTTTAAGAGGCAGCAGTTAGTGCTGCCATTAGGTGGAATTAGAAGATTTAAAAGGGGTAAGTTGGCAGGTTAGGGACTGAAGACCAGCAATGGGGGCGGAGTGAGGGTGGTTCTGCAAAGCTTGAGTTTCAGGTTCCAGCTTCATCTCAAGATGCTTGAGAGGGGGGCGCCTGGGTGGTTCAGCCGGTTAAAGCCTCTGCCTTCAGTTTAGGTCATGATCCCAGGCTCCTGGGATCGAGCCCCACATTGGGCTCTCTGCTCAGCGGGGAGCCTGCTTCCTCCTCTCTCTCTCTCTGCCTACTTGTGATCTTTGTCGGATAAATAAATAAAATCTTTACAAAAGAAAAAAAGATGTTTGAGAGGCAGTTGTACATTTGAGAGTGGAGCCTGGAAGATCTGTCAGGATTAGAGGAAGAAACTGGGGAGACAGCTTCATAATGGGAAGATAAACTGATTTCACCTGATGGAATGAGTATTAGTTACATGGGAGGTTTTATGTGAGTTGGTGAGGTGGCAGGGGAGCTCTTTTCCCCAATCACACCTTATGAGGGTAGACCCTATTAGATGTTTTGTTTGTAATATTTACTGTAATAATTAAAGATATCATAAAATCTCTGGTTTACAAAAATTTAGTCTCATTCTTCACAAAATTAACAATTAACAAAAGACTATAAGACAACATGGAACTGTAAAATGACATATGGACATCTCCCGAATTGGATGGGTGAGTATCACCAGAAGCAGAGAACTCTTGCTCACAGATGCAAATACTCTGTCAACAGAATGGAAAAAGGCCTCCTGAGTGGAGAATGTCTATGAAAAGTTGCTGGAGCCTTGATGACTGGTTGCCATGGTGACTGTTTCAACCATGGAACAGAAATGTTCCTTTCAAGAAGCCCTTTGCCTGCTGCCAAAGACAACAATCTTCCCCAAAGGCATTTTGTTCAGAGAGAAGGAGAGAAATGAAATCCTTTTTTCTTTTCTTATGGATACAACAGAGAGGTTGTAAAAAGCTAAATACAGGAAAGAGACCCCCTGAATACAGAAACCGTATGCTGGCATTTTTTTAAATCAGGAGAGAGAATATCTGAAGGCAAAGATTTTTTCACATGAATAAGTACTACACAGTTACTTTTGGACTTTATCCAACCTAACTTTAACTTCACAGAGCCAAAGCATATTCTACCTGGCTTTTTTGAACATTCTGTTCCCAACTGGTAAAAGCCAAAAAAAAAAAAATACAGAATTCAATATTACATCTCTATTTGCATTCTTTTGTATATTAACAATCTGGAATTAGGCCTCCTGTCAATGAATTTAAATGAATGAGTTTTTGATAAGAGCCTTTTTATGTATTGCAGAGTTGTGGGACATAAGAGCTGAAAGACACTTGGAGAACAGATAGTTTAGTTTCCTGCATTACAGAAGAGGCCCAGAGAAGCAAGCTGATTTGCCACAGGTCACTTGAGTACTTCATGGTAGAGGCTACCCCACAGGGGTCCCACTGATCCATCAGAGCCCTTCTTTGTGTCCACAGTAGGGTCCTATGCAGTGATTCTGGCCCCTCCTTCAACAAGTCTGCTCACATCTCCCTGTGACCAGTTTAAACACAACTGTGATTATGCCTCCTCCTCCAGAAGAGAGGTACCCAAGGGCAGAAATGGCAGTTAGGAGGTTGGGAAAGGGAAACCTGAGCAGGAAGATATGAGGGAATGAGGAAGGTTGTTTGAGAGGGAACAGAGCACAGAGACTGGCCAAGGACGGAAGGAGGTATTGTGAGCAGGCTGGCCGGTGCAGGGAATCCTGAAAAGAGAGATACTGGACAAGGATGGGAAATGGCTGGGAAGGAGGTGGTGAGAAGCGGTGTGCTGTTCATTGAGGTCAGTGATCTTAGGTTATACTGAGTAAAGGAGGTGGTTTAGATCCTGACCCGAGTGTCAAGGTCTGGGGCTTGAGGCCCTGCCTCTACCACCAACTCTCTGAGAACTCAGCAGGTCACCTCACCTCTTTGCGTTTCAGCTTCTGGGTTCACTATATCATCCCCTCAAATCCTTTTCTGCTTTAATCTATTATACAGCTCTATGGAATTTCTAAGTGCTTTGACATTATCTGTGATTACATGCAAAATCAGCAGAATACCAACCACAGAAATCAGTTGTTGAGAATATGAAGAGTAAGGAAACAGCATAACAGGAGGTACTGAGGGGTTATGAAAGGAAGAGGGAAGAAGTCAGTGTTCTAATCATGGGTCCACCACTGATTCACTCTGTGTGATCACTAAGGTATGTGTATATAATTTCAAAAACCTACGCTTTTTAAAAAAGATTGATTTATTTATTTGAGAGAGAGAGAGAGAGAGGGAGAGCACTAGCAGGGGGAGGGGGAGGGGAGCAGAGGCAGAGGGAGAAGCAGACACCTCGCTGAGCAGGGAGCCCAATGTGGGGTTTGATCCCCGGACCCTGGTTCTCAAGGCTGGCTACCATCAGAATAACCTCTAGGGGTGAGGCCAGAGTTTTGGATAGTTCTAAAAGCCCTCCAGCTGACTTCCATATGCAGCCTGAGTTAAGAACCACTGGCTGATAAGGGCTAGGGATTTTGCTAGGGATTTCTAAGTAGGAGAGCAGTAGCTGCTTATAAGAAAGTCTTTTTCTTTTTCTTTTCCTAACACTTCAATCTCCTCTCTACCTTTCTGGAAGATAGAAAAAAGATAATATTACAGTGTTTGAATAAGAAGGCCAAAATTGGGAGGCTAAAAACTATGAGCAAAAACAAAGCAGTTTTATAAAGTAGCTATCTAAGAACACCCATTATGTCTTGCACTTTTAAAGAAAAAAATTATTTAAAGCGCACAATTTTGTGTCTTCCAGCCATCTTAAAATTCAAGAAGGTGTAAAGACATAATAGAATGGCACAACCCAGACCTTGAAGTCTTCGCTCCCCTTTGTGAAAACAGGCTTACCTGGCACAGGCTATGATGCGTTTGTAATCCGAGTCACCATAGCCTCTGTAGCTGGATGCTAGCACACACGACAAACAAGCAAACAAAATGACGGTAAACCATTTTTAGCTGTTTTGCACCCGTTAGAACAGAATAATTAATGAAAATGTCTCTGAACACAGTTAAAAATGATTTATGACTTGGAAATTGACACTTCTGGTGATTTTAATGGAAATTCATGGCTACTGACAATATTAATAATTATAACAGTTCTTTGCTCTCAAAGAACTTATAATTTAAGGAAGGAGTTATTTAAGGTAACATGTTTGGAGAAGGTTGTAGGGAGAAAGAGCTGATGCTTGGATTCACTGGTTGCTAGAAATCCCCTTTCCTTTGTAGGGATAGGTCTTTGAGCCACACATAGAAGCTCTCAGGTCAGAAGAAAGCATACCCTCTGATCCTGGGGCCATGGTTAGAGGAGGACTACAGTGTATAAGAGGACTTGCTTTTGAAATGGAGGGGAGAACCAACCCACCAGAAGAGGGAGATGAAGACCACAAGAAGAAAAAAAGGGGTGACACAAAATTATAGTGTAAATCATGCTGTTTTACCGTCTATGTCTTGGGTTTCAATTTTCAAATGAAAGCTGCAAATTTCATCAGAGGTGCTGGTTTTTTGAACCACAGTTGTTACCTGCATTGGGATGGGTGAACAAGAATATTCTATTTAAAACGGGACAGTGGGAAGGCATTATGGCAGTACTGTTTTGCTGCAGATGGGATGCTTGAAGTATCATTTCCACAATCCGGTGCAAATTAGGTGCAGTGAAGAACTCATTCCACAATAGCTGGACTTTCTGCAAATCCCACAATTTGAAGCATAGCTGAGAAGCCCATGTAGGGAAAAAAAATGATATCTAGCCTGGCAGAATCTTGCCAAATCCCATGCAGTCAAATCTGAGCACCCGACTGTACAGGAAAGTTCCTAAGCCTCTCACCTTTGAACCTGTACAATAAGTTTATGCATAACACTACAAGGCTAGGAAGTATGGTTTTCTTCCAGCTCCCACACCCCCCATGGTAAACAACAAATTATAGGTGTGCATAGAAGGACAGGGGTGCTACCCGAGGTAGGTATGTTGAGAGCAACTAGAAGTGACAGAGAAGTGGATAACCATCTCCCTACCAATCCAACCATGCAATCTTATAGTCTTTGAAGGGATAAATGTGCTAAAGATAAGAGCATAATTAAAATCATCAGTAGAATATTAAATTGTGCTTAGAATATGTAATCAATCTTATTTTAGCCATTTGGCAGTACAAATTTTTCTAAGTTGTCTACACAAGTGCACACAGTCTATGGCTAAAATAAAAGAAACTTAAGCCCTTACGTATATACATCAATCTTAAATGAAGCTGGATAAACGAGGTATGACTATGCTACAAACCCAGAAAACATGGATATATACGTGTGTGTACCCACACACATGCACCATATGTACCTTTACATATAGAGCCATAAAATTGTGTATCTATATGTATAATTATATATATATAATTTCCACAAATACAAAGAATATATCCATACAAGGATTAACATAACCATTTGCAAAAAGCAATTGTGAGCACAGCTACTAAGATAGCAAAAAGAATTAAATAAGTGAATCCTATTTTAGTCATGGTTACCCAAGCCTAGATTTCTGTAACTTTGTGGCAAAGTCCCTAACTTTCTTTTATGTTACTTGGTACAAGCAGACACATCATTGTGCGTGAAACTGGCTCTCAGTGAAGTACTTACGTGCACTGTGGCCAGCCCATTGCCATATCCAGTACTGACTACGAGGTCATCATTGAGAGACACCTGAAAAGCAGATGAGAAACCATGCTTTCTTTTCTTATTCAATGATGAGGGAGGACAGAACATTGAAAAGAGTTCGTGGACACCTGCCAGCTTCCTCTCTCAGAGCTTTTGTGAGATTAAATGGATAAGACAGTGAAAATCCTGTGCACACAGACAGGAAAAGTGCTGGAAATTCCCCTTTCCCTTTTACATGTAAATATGATGTCTGAGATCTCCTGAGTAAGCCAGCCATACCAACATATCAGAAGTTATTTTTGGTTACATCTTCACTTATATATGGTTCTGATAAAACTGGATCTTCATCTCCTTTTGCCAACTGAGTAAATGCCTTTCAGTGCCTCATGATGGCTGTCTCCTCCACTTCCCACTGGTCTCTGTTTAACAAAAGCCTTGGCACCCCACCCAAACCCCTAGCACCTCGCTTAAACCCGCCAAATCCTTAGATGCTGATAGTCTTCTTCCCATCTTTGTAGAAAGAAAGTGAAGGAATGAACTGGGTTAAGGAATTCTCTTCTTCAAAGGAACTCTATTATACAAATGCCCCTTGATTTGTGGAAAGCATGGGGGAGATCATTTTGTGCAAGAGGCCCGAAGAGTCAGTTCTTTGCTCTCACTAAGTCTGTAGCCTGCCCTTCCCTGACTTAGCACACTGACGCAAAAGGGATTTGGTATGCATGAAAAGTCATCATCGCTTTTTCTAAATTTTAGTAAATGTACATAAAAAGGCCAACTTCCTTTTTTCCCTGATAGAACATAGTAGCACTTATTGAAAAGCCAGCACATCAAGATGCTACATGAGGAATGGGTTCTATGAACCTAAGTGACATATAAGTTTGGGAAATGAACGCTGTTGCCCTGCCCTTGTCCCCATGCCCCTCCATTGTCCTTTCTTGCCCAGAATCACCACATTTAGTCACATATGTATTAAAGATATGGTATCTTCTCTGAAAGAACTTGTTTAACTTCATTTAAACTACAGTTTCCCATACTTTCTTGATCACCAAACTTTTTTTAGGTAACATATTTCAGGAAATGCTGGCATAGAGAATTCCAAACTCAGTATTACTAGCCTGGGTTTTCTACAAAGACAATATCATCATTGGCTGAGGTTTAATTTATTTAAAAATGGCAAGGGGCCCCTTACAGCATTACCCCTGCAAAGAAGAATTAATTCCAGCTATCTCCAGTGGGTCTACTGTGCTGTTCAGGTCAAGATCTCCTCATGAGAGCTTAGACCATTGGCTCAGAACGTCAGTCTCTGGTGAACTCTACAGGTTCCCAGAGAAAGAAGACACATTACCAAGCCAGGGGCCACAAGCACCCATGCCTGCAGAGGCCCAAGCACAAAGTACCGACAAAGTACATACACACATGTCCCGTGACTGGCGGGAACTGGGACAGATTGAAGAAAGCTTGCTGCTGCCATCGCCTTGTGCCAGATCCTATGGATTTTCAAAGGAGTTTGGAAGCAGATTTCTATTTGAAGTCTATGGATTTTTTAATTAAATATTTTATTTATTTATTTGAGAGTGAGAGAGAGAGTGATAGAGAGGGAGCATGAGAGGGAGAAGGTCGGAGGAAGAAGCAGACGCCCTGCTGAGCAGGGAGTCTGATGTGGGACTTGATCCCAGGACTAGGATCATGATCTGAGCTGAAGGTAGACGCTTAACCAACTGAGCCACCCAGGTACCCTGAAGTCTATGGACGTCTAAGTATTGGAATATGTCTATATCTCTATCTATATATCCATACCTATCTTTTTTTTTTTTACCGTGGGCCAATAGTTTGTAATTTTTGCATTAAATTTTATTTCTCATGCCTATTTACTTTTTCCAAATATGGATTTGTAGAGGATATAGACAGTGAAACACTATTTCCAGTTATTCATATATTTAAATATGACTTAAAAACATCTAAAATGTAGTAATTAGAAAAATGTGTTTTAGCAGCTGTTTACTGGCAGCTACTCTAACTGACGCAGAAACTAGTTTTTCCAATGTGTTCTTTTTGGGGGTAAATTTTCATAGGCTATCAATGTTTTCATTAAAAAAAAAAATCCAGGGGCACTTGGGTGGCTCAGTGGGTTAAAGCCTCTGCCTTTGGCTCAGGTCATGATCCCAGGGTCCTGGGATCGAGCCCCAAATCAGGCTCTCTGCTCAGAGGGGAGCCTGCTTCCTCCTCTCTCTCTCTTTGCCTGCCTCTCCCCCTACTTGTGATCTATCTCTCTGTCAAATAAACAAACAAATAAATAAATAAATCTTTTAAACAAAAATCCAGCAGGGTATATGGGGTAAGTTGTCGGAGGACCTAAAGGCCAATTCCAGCTAGGCCACAGTTTGCATGTGTCACAGGGCCAGCTGGAACCATTGGTGGATGCCCAGATGTGTTTTCTCTCCCTCTATCATTGGACCTTTTGCATACTGTTCTCTCTGTCTGGAATGTTATTCCCTTTTCTTCACCTGGCTAAGTTGTTCTGATTCTTCCAGATTTAACCTGCACCCCTGGATGCATTTGACAAATTCCTACCTCTCACCTTGGGTCAGGAGGCCCTGCTCTGTCCTTCCATGTCCCTGTCAAGGCTCTTATTTTTCACTGTCTATTAAAACAACTGTCTCCCTGAGCCCACAGTTTCTTTATATAATTTGCTTTTGAATCCCCAGCACCCAGGACATAGTAGGTACCCCTGCCCAGGATGTAGCAGGTACTCAATGTCTTTTTTAGTAGTAAATAGATACATTTGTAAAATAAGAGTGGAACATATGATTTCAAAGGCCCCATTCAGTTACAAAATATTATCAAAGTCCTTCATTTACCTCTATTGGCCTTCCAAGGAAACTGTTCTCTGTCATCTTATAATGGTGGATGTCACCTTTATGCTTATAAGAAAGGTTGATATCCATGTCCAAGCGAAGTTGTTTAATCATGAGTGAATATTCTGTCAGGCTCTCGATGGCATTAATTGTATCCTATCAACAATTAGCAAGGCACAAAAATAGGTTTAGCTCATTTATATATTCTCTGTGTTTACAAATACCCTTTCTCGGGAGAGGGTGGGGATATGTTAAGCTGTGCTGAAACTCCAGCTGACTGAGTGGAATTGGTGAAGGGCCCCCAGGTGGAGGTAAGAGGAAGGTCTCTCCAGTAATGATGCTGCTGTTGGCAGGAAGAGGAAGGAAGTGTAGCCTCAGGTCAAGATTCTCCATGCGTCCCCAGTGCTTGACCTCAGGCAGGTCACTCTTTGCAGAATGCCTCCATTTTATCTTTAAGTCTCACCTTAAATAAATCCCCAGTGAGACCAGAAATAAGCTCCCCCTCCCCATGATTCTGTTTTAATTTTCTCTTTCTGCCCACTGTAATGTAAGATTTCTGGAGGCAAGTCTTTCTTGGCATCCGTTACACTTAGTAGGTACACATAGTAGCTATTGAGCAAGTATTTGTTGAAGGAATGAAAGAATGAACTTTACTTTTCTAGGTCTCATCTTCCTCATCTATAAAGTTGGGAAATGTGACTAGCTCAGAGATGTCAAATACGTGGCTATCCTGTCTGCTTGTGTCGATGGTGTGCTCACCAGTGGGACACTCTTCCTTGCTAAGCTTACACCTGTCTCTAAGATGAAACCCCATTTGCCTCCCTGGATTACATAATCATTAAAGTAATCCTGAAGGACCCCTCTAACTCTAAATTTTGTGATATACAAACATATATAAGCATATACAAACACATTCTGTCATCTTCCAAACATCCAAGGAACAGAGAAGATGCCAGTATTTGAGCTAAACTTTGAATGTGGATGCATGTTCTTCAACTACCTAATAGTTCTAACATAAAAAATACATACATAATTCAGTTTACATTGGTAAATAAATTATAACAATCTGTATCTCTCTCACTTTTTATTTATTTTGAGGGGAGGGAATATCAGTACATTTGTCCACATGGTCATTATATAGGTTGTGATGGATGTTGATAACCTTGTTAGTCCTTCATGATCATTAAGAATCAAAAAGGAAGTACGGGATTTAGAATTAGGAGATGTGAGTTTTGATTCTGGCTTTGCCCCTAACTCCATGAATGAACCTCCTGGGGATGTCTTTCTTCTCTAAGAAGGCTATCAGTGCAGATAATCTCTAAGGGTCCTTTGGTTCTAGTGATTGATTCATATCTATGGTATGCTCATTTGGTGGACAAAAGCATGCAAGTCAGAATGGGTGTGGAACATATAGTGGGTGGGACATGGGTGGCAGGACAAATGTCTCCAGGAGGATAAAACAAGATAAAGAAATGTTACCTGGGTTGAATAAAAGCCACCTCCGTACCTCTGCTCTTCAGATAGCCATTTGATGATTGGGTTAACATAATTTTTATCCTTCAAGCTCAGAAAGGTGAGCAAAGCATAGGCAGTGGTTTCTACCATATGTGCTGTACCAGAGTTAGGTGCAGATCTGTCTTGTTGAAGATCGTCTTTCCAAAAACGATAAATGACTGGATCACCTGAACATCAGCAAATCACATTCATTAATATAATTAAAAATGTGAATTTGACATTAATTCTAGCAGGTTTCTAGACGTTTCTTCTGGTAGCGGCCTTTTGAGTTCTAGAAGTTTCTTACTCATTTGTAGGAAGAACTTCCTCAAAGGGACCAATACAAAATAAGTTCTCTTAATACAGTGCTGTTTGTCTTTACTTGAGAGGGTCATCATGGAGAGCCCACGTGTACTTGGGAAGAGCAGTGTCGTGGAGTGAGAAGTGCAATAAACTGGTAACTAGTACACCCAGGTTCTACTCTCTACCCTCCTAGGAACTGACCATGTCGATTTGGACAGATTCTTTTCGTCCTGTGGGACTAATTTTCTAATACCTAAAGTACATGTGGTACTTTTTTTCCTTGCAGTGAAACTCAGGTGAGGTACCAAATGTAACTCTTAGTCCACCAGAAAGCACCATCCACAGAGAAAGGCTTACTGTTGTTATTGACACTATGAGATAAATTGGAAACTTTTCTTCCTGATTGAGAAAAAAAATCTATGTCCTAGAAATTATGAGATCATGCCCAAAGCCTTAGTTCAGTCTTTTATGATCTCTTCCCAATGTAAAGCACTAAAGATAATTCATATATGCAATACTTTTCATAAACTAGGTTCTCTGGTAATTTAAACTTGTCCATTTACATCCTTTAAAAATAGATTATCTTTAAAAAAACAATAAGGTCTATTTGGGGTCTATTTGGAAGTCATTTTTTAAGATTAGTCAAGATTTTGATGTATCTGTTTACAATTCACAATTATGTTATTTGCATGACTTTGGACAATGTTTCCCCTCCCTCTCAAAGACTCAGATTTGCTGTAGTTAGAAAGAAAATTTTGGTTTTTGAAGATACTTTCAGCGCAAACATTATTTGAATTATTAAGACCTCTTCTTAAATTCTATGATTTTATGATCCTTATCTTCTAAGACCTAAGACATTCTTTTGCATTATTTGAAAAGCACTGTACAAGTGGTTTTGAGGCTCAGTCATTTTTATTTTTATTTTATTTTATTTTTTTAAGATTCAGTCATTTTTAAATTACGACAAAAATAAAATCTTGTACATAGCAGTACACTTCATATTACATTTATCAAGCTTTTAAAAAACCTCAGCCAGGAGGGGGCTCAGAAGTGTCCAACTATGCCCGTGTTGGGATAGGAACACTGGCCAGCAATCACTGTAAGCCTGTTTCTATCTCTTTACTCCTGACCCATAGGAAGTGGTATCTTTTCTTTTTAAGATTTTATTTATTTATTTGACAAACAGAGGGAGATCACAAGTAGGCAGAGAGGCAGGCAGAGACAGAGGGGGAAGCAGACTCCCTGCTGAGCAGAGAGCCCGATGTGGGACTTGATCCCAGCACCCTGAGATCATGACCTGAGCCAAAGGCAGAGGCTTTAACCATTGAGCCACCCAGGTGCCTGGAAGTGGTATCTTTATTTTTCAAAATGAAATACACATATAGCCAACCCAATAAACTGACAATAAGCACACCCCTCTCTGCTAAAAGTCCTTTAGTGCTTTCTCTTTTCACTTGAAGTGGAAGTTAAAGGTTTGGGCTTCCACTGGCC